>CM042440.1:33024193-33044193 GCA_023631565.1 Gymnocephalus cernua
GTGTGAATCTCAACAGAATATTCAGAACCTGATGTTGATTTCTCAGACTCTGCAGACGGCGCCCTGCTTCCCGTTTGTGACAACATTTCATCACAGCGGTCTGAGGACGGCGAGCTGCAGAGACAGGTGAGACATTCACTTTTCCAGCGAGGCTACAGTTTGTCCATCTGTCTGTCAGCCGGGTTACAGACAAACTACCGCCCACGTTGTCGTGAGACTGGGTGGATAAAAGGACGTAGCGTGATCTATCATAATCTATTTGCTACCTCGGTCAACATTGCGAGATGCGAGAGAGACAGCGTGGCCTCGGCGGACGTCAGCGCTCTCTGAGGGCCCTTCACTTCGACCTCTGTGTCTCCTTCAAAGGTGCAGTCAGTGATGCTGCCCAAAGATTATTGATATATTTTTTAAAGGTACATTTTTGGCATTTTAGGTCTTTATTCGGTAGGACAGCTTAGACATGAAGGGGTAGAGAGAGAGGGTGGGAATGACAAGCAGCAAAGGGCCGCAGGTCGGATTCGAACCTGCAGCCGCCACGGCGAGGACCAAGCTGATGACAGTTTACATCAATGTTGTTTCTGGGCAATTTGGTTGAAAGAAACCCATACTTATGATATCATTTTTTTTTAAAACGGGTCAAATTTGACCCGAGGACCACACAAGGGTTAATGTTTTGAGGTAACATACGGGCTCAGATCAGAGACGTTTAGCTTCTGCAGTAGAAAATGGACTTAGTTACATTCCTTCACTGAACCTGCAGAAATCCTTTCCTTACCCACAATGCCCCTGTGCTTCCTGGAGCTCAGACACTTCCTGGGGTAGATAATCTGATAATCCAGGTTTACTCCTGCAGGAGTGTTGGTGTGTAGAGTCTGCAGGGGGATTAATGGCGTTCGCTCGTAGGACCGGCGGCGAGAAGTGGTAAATGTTGTTGTTGTTGGCTCCCGGAGACGACCTCTGACCCCCGGTGCCCTGCTCTCGCTCTCCATGGGCGCCCTGTGCTGGGTGCTGCCGCCCGAGGAGGACGAGGAGATGCTGGAGGAAGCGGAGGAGGCGGGGGAGATGTTTCCCGGGGTGGGGCTGGTGGAGCGGCTGGTGGAGGAGGCGGCGTGCTGCCTGAGCTGCCGCAGGCCGCCTGACAGCCTCGTCCTGCTGGTAAACAGATACACAGACAGACAGACAGACTCTCTGTCTGTCTGTCTGTCCACATACTTTTAGCCACATGCACGTTTCCTGTGATGTGTAGCCGTTTTACTGAATTGAGCGGCGTCGGCAGTATCCTGCGTACACTTTTGGTTATGTATCTCTGTTGTTGTTGTTGTTGTTGTTGCTGTTGTTGTTGTTGTTAAGGGGATGGATTTTACTGGGGACACATCTGTATTTTTTCTCGACTCTGTTTGGAGTGCTTTAATCATAGTCAGATTTATTGGCCAAGTATACTTACATATACAAGGAATTTGACTTGGGTGTTAACTCTCTATAAATTCAACAAATAGACATGTAGTAGTAAACATTCATTAGACAAATAGTAATATAGACAAATACTGTACAATAGAGACAGCAATATACATTTCTTTAACCTTTATTTATCCAGGTAAGTCGATTGAGAACAACTTCTCATTCCTCACAGTTCCCCATTCATACTGGAAGCTGCCCAGTCCAACCACAGTCTGACCTGCTGGCCACTGAGCAGCTCCACTGGAGCGGTTGGGGGTTAAGGTGCCTTGCTCAAGGGCACCTCAGTGGTGGTGATGAGGGAGGGACAAGAGCTGCTCTTTCACTTTCACCACCTAGATTTATTACTGCTGGTCTGGGGATTGAACCGGCGACCCGGTCTCAAGTTCAGTTCAGTAGAGAGATGGCAGAGGGAAGAATCTGTTCTTACGTCTGGTTGTTTTAGACACTGCAATATTAAAGACAGTTTGAGACAGTTCAGGGAGGTTCAAGCTCAAATAAAATCAGGAAAGGCTTTCCGTTTCTGTGTCTGAGGCGGAACATGGAGACGAGTCTGCTGTAGATGTGAAGCATCGTCTGTTATTAAAAGCTGTGTGTGTGTGTGTGTGTGTGTGTGTGTGTGTGTGTGTGTGTGTGTGTGTGTGTGTGTGTGTGTGTGTGTGTGTGTGTGTGTGTGTGTGTGTGTGTGTGTGCATGTGAACACTGAATTGATCAGCCTGTCAGCAGTTTATTAGAGCGCGGCAGCAAAGATTAGTATGATGAACGAGGCGGCTGGTTGGTCGTCCTCCTTCAGGGTCAAACAACGCTGCATTTAAATGTTTTTGTATTTTCTGACATTCATATCTTCTGTTTAGGGATGCACCGAATCCAGATTTTTGGGGTTCGGCCTTATACCGAATCCACTGGTTAAGATTCTGCTGAGTCGTCCTCCCGTCCTCAGTCCGTTACCACAGTAACACATTAATGAAGTAACCAGTGACTGTCCTTCCTTTGCCGTACCTGAAGTTGCTGCATTCTGGCTGCTGTCTGGAGATTCCTTCATGCACAACTCGTATTCTTTCAGATCTTTCATACCAGATGTTGTACCAGCAGCCATGTTGTGTGTTGTTTAGGCTCCTCGCCACCACGAGACAAATTGGCGTTGCAGATTGAACGTGTAGCGTGACTTGAACGGCCTTCTTTTGACTGAAAGTTCTGCCAAACAACACTTGTTCTGCTCACCAGTTCCATTTTCACTTTCTCACAGCCGACTGCATTGAACGCTCCACCTACGTAAACACCTTCCCGTAATCAACGGCGCTGTCCTTACGGCGACCAGCGTAGCGTGCGTAGTGCAAGCGTAGGGTTCGGTTCGTTGGGGGAAAAAACTTCTAAGGTTCAGCAGAAACCAGAACCCAAAATTCAGCTGGATCTGAAGCTGAATCCTGGATTGGGTGCATCCCTGGTTCTGTTTGATGTTTACTATTCAAACTAGGGCTGCACAATAAATAGATTTTTTTTATCATCAACCGGCGCAATAAACATATGGCAAAGATACTGAGATATTTTTGCGATAGTTAACAGAAACTATCAGCAGGAAACGGCACTTTACAATGTAACTGTCATTCTTTTTTGAGTACTGCCTTTTATATTCAAATATTCAATCAAGAAAGCTTGTTGTTGTTGTTTGCAGTTTGTTGTATTTTAGCAGAATACTGAAAGCAGCCGAACTGAGAACACTTTAACATCTGTTTAATTATCACAAGTTATATCATTATTGTGATTTTTAACAACGTTATTGCATATTTTCTTGACATTGTGAAGCTCTTGACCAACTGCAGACGGAGCTGAACACATAAATAAATATGAGGGAAGTTTTTAAAACGCCGAAGATGAGATGACACTTTATTGTCCGTAGGCGCGGAAATTTGTCTTGCAATACACGCTCCAACAATTATCCCTTCAATTCAATTTTATTTACAGTATCACATCATAACAAGAGTTATCTCGAGACACTTTACAGATAGAGTAGGTCTAGACCACACTCTATAATTTACAGAGACCCAACAATTCTAGTAATTCCCTCAAGAGCAAACATTTGCCCTCGTGTTGTCTCCCCGTCGACCTGCAACTTTGTGTTTTTCTGGGTCGAAATTTCAACATTTTGTTCTTTTTCTACACTGTTCTTGACGTTTCTGTCAATTTTATTAAATTATTTTTTGTCAGTTTTTGCCGATTTTTTTAATTAGGTTTTTGTCAGTGTTTTAACATGTTTTTTGTCGCTTTGTCCGATGTTTTTTTGGTTCATTTCTTTAACCCTCGTGTTGACAGCGGTGGAAGTTTTGTTTGCAGCAGTGGTTCTCAAAAATAACAGAAGAGAAAACTAAAACCAAGTTTGGTCGTTGTATATTTATTATACTTGTAAGTATAGGAGTAGCACAATTTTTTGCACATTATTTTGTGGGTTTTTTCCAACATTTTTGTCACTTTTTTCAACGTTCTTTTATCAATTTCTTTTTCAATAGCTATACAATAATAGAATAAAACACCCAAATTCAATTAAAGTAGTGAACTGATTATATATTCTACTTGTGAAGAACGTTGTGTGGTTTTTGGACAATTTTGTTGAACGAAATCCAAATTTCTAATATAGAACCTTTTTTAAAATGGGTCAGATTTGACGGTTTAACCAATTACAATCATCTTGGGCAGCGCTTGTTCCAACATTTGTGACTTTTTTCAGCGTCTTTTGTCACAGTCTGTCAGTTTGTCAGTTCTGATATAGAAAGTTTTTGTAAACAGGTCTAATTTGACCTGAGGACAACAGGAGGGTTAAAAAGACACCACAACAATAACATGATGACAAAAGTTAAAAACATATCATAAACAGACACATCGCAGCCCTGTAAGAGTCCTAAATAGTCCTAATATGTAAATATATGGGGGGGAAACGGTCACTTGTTGGCCCTCCTGTGCCGATTAAGCAAAGATATTGACAAAGATGAACAAATGAATGTTTCTATTTATTCTTTCTGCAGTCTGGGACCCGTGTTAATGGACTCTGGTTTTATTTGTCCTCATAGGACGTGGAGCGGGTTCACGCCCTGTACCAGACCTTCGCAGAGCGGCGAGTGGCAGACGCCGACATTCCCAGGAACCCGTACAGCCGCGAGGTAGGCCCGCAGCCCGGCGGCCCTGCAAGCCCCGCCCAACTGAGCGTGTGTCAGCGTCTGCGCCGAGTCATTGAGGAACTGGTCGACACCGAGAAGTCCTACGTCAACGTCAGTACTACGAGTATTACATTACTAAAACACTAAAACTGAAATAATTTACGTCCACAGTCACACACACAGTCTCACACACACACACACACACACACACAGTCACACACACACACACACACACACACACACACACACACACACACACACACACACACATACACACACACAGTCATACACACAGTCACACACACACACACACACACACACACACACAGTCATACACACAGTCTCACACACACACACACACACACACACAGTCATACACACAGTCTCTCACACACACACACACACACACACAGTCATACACACAGTCTCACACACACACACACACACACACGGTCACACACACATACACACACACACAGGCAGACACACACACACACACACAGGCACACACACACACAGACGTTACATTTGAGTCATTAGGAGCAACATCAACTTTGAAAACTTCTGTCAGTTATTATATCATTATTATAACAATCAACAACTGCACATTAACACAAACAAAGTAAACAAAGCATCTTGTAATTTTCGAATATTAACTAGAAACACAGTTTTAGTTTTTATTAATTGTCAGTTTCAGTTCAGGTGTACATTTTCAAAACTCTTATTACAAATATCCAAACTGATCACACTTGTAACGCAGCTAGTCATTCTTTCAAAACCTGATGTAATGTTTTCAGTCCACATGATCATCGTTTCAAACACAAGATTATTGTAATATGTAATGAGAACATTTGGTTTAATCAACAAAACACAACAGTATGATCTTCTTTCAGTTTAGTACTTTTAACAGTCAGTTCATCCAACAGCAAACAATGCAAGATACATGTTTCAAATCAGCCTTAGAAGTGCTGAAATTAATATGCTATAGTACTATAAAATACATATTACACAGTTACACATTAGGCAATACACTTACATTACTTACATTTACATAATCTATCATTTCCAAAATATCTCTCCTATGTGTAATCAAGTGAAGGACCAATGAAGACATTCTCTACAATCATTTGGGCAAATTAGTTTTTATTTTTCAGATATAATTGTAACATAGGTATAGTTTCTATAATGTAACTAAATGAGAACAAAACATAACAATTAGTGCACACATTACATTAATTTGGCTCAAGCCTGTCTTGAGCATTTGGCCATAGATTCTCGTCCACATCACAATGAATGTTTTCATTGTTCAAGCACCTTGGAAAAAATCTTTTGGCATGACGAATCCATGCTTGACATTGGTCTGCATTGATGTCATCACATGCATCATCCATGGCCTGAAGGAGGGTGGCACGCTCAAGGGGATGGCAATCATAGACCTTCCACCTCCATGCTGAAAAAAATTCCTCAATAGGGTTGAGGAAAGGAGAGTATGGAGGCAGGTAGAGGGTCATGAATCGAGGATGGGTCTGAAACCATGCTTGAACTACCTCTGCGTGGTGAAAACTGACATTGTCCCACACAATTACATATGTGACCCCTTCACCTTGACAGGCCAGCTCAATTTCATTGAGAAACTCAATAAGATGTGCAGCATTATAGGAGCCAAGTAATGGCCTACGTCCTAGGACACCATCTTCAGAGATAGCTGCGCACATAGAGATGTTTCCTCCACGTCGTCCAGGCACTTGGACAGTGGCGCGTTGGCCGATAATGTTACGTCCACGGCGACGAGTTTTGGCAAGGTTAAAGCCCGCTTCATCAACAAAAATTTACTTGTGATGGTTCACATCAGCGTCAAGCACCATAACCCTCTAAAAAATATAATTTGGTTAGTTCTTTTTACAGTGTTGTTCCAATATACATATGATGCAAGTGATGCTTCAAAAACAATATACAGTATAGTGCTGTACCTGAACATACTCAGCCCTTAGTTGTTTCACCCGGTCATTGTTTCTCTCAAAAGGCACCAGGTAAATGTGTTTCATTGATACCTGGTGCCGCTTTAAAAGGCGGGCTACTGTTGGTAGGCTGATGGATGCCACATTGGCAAAGGTGTCATTGTTCTCCTCAATTGCCTGCTTTATTTCTGACAGCCATATATTATTCCTGGCCCTCACCATTTCCACCACTGCCAACTCTTGCTGGTCGGTCAGCACACGGCCACGACCACCACTATGGGGTTTTCTGTTAATTCTAAGCATAGAACAGAGAATACTATCAATAGATCATGCTGTACAAATACTGTAACATGTTAACATGCATTACAATTTACTGTGAATGTAATAGTATACATCTTCCACACTTACCGGTTTTCTTGGCGAAAGGTTCGGATGATAGAATTGACAGTTTATCTGTTTAGATTTGGCTCAACTAATCTGGCAGCTTCTGCCATAGTAAGGCCTCGGTTCACCACATGATCAACGATGATGGCCCGGACTTCATTAGAGACAACAGTTCTGCCTCCCCCTCTCCGATGACCAACCCTTTGATGGGCCCCATGCCCACCTCTCTGACGGATCCCATGCCCACCTCTCTGACGGATCCCTCGTCCACGAGCTCTTCCAATTCCTTGCTGTCTATCCTGGTCCATGTTGAAAGAAATTGCCAGTGTTTAGACCCTCACTTTTATATCTAATGACCAATTGTGGTTACCCCATCTGAAATCAATTAACAATTACGAGTCTTCATCACGTGTGGTTATTTTATATGTTCTTACAAACACATATTTTATTTCTATAGTTCTCAAAATCCATATCCTGTATTTCTGAAATGGAAATATATAGGTTTACCAAATGGTTAAGTGATTAACCATTAAGATCAGTTGGATTAAGTGTTGGTCAAATGTATTTACACAAATCAGATGAGAAGCATATCAAAAGTATTGTGAGCATTGCATTGTGAAAGACAATTACTTCATATAAAAGGTAAGTCTTGATGACACACTGATTAGGTGTGGTGAAAAAGTGAATGTGTAATTTTGTGCGTTGTACTTAGTCAATTGAACATGTGATTACATGTTTGAAAAAAAAAACTTTTTGATGATCTGCTTTGAGTTTTGTACTAACAGTTGTGAGGTTTTACCACATACTTGCGATAATAGTACCAAAGCGAATAAAAAAAACTGTAATATCCCTGACTACTGCTAATGCTAATGCTCTTTCACTGCTCCTAAACACTCGTGTAAAGCGTCTGTGTGTTTGAGCGAATCTCTAAGTTTTAATTTCATTTCATTTCAAAAAGGGACAGTGTATATTAATGAACATTAATATACAACGGCTGCCACATATTTAATTTATTTATTTACTCAAGCGCCCGAGGGCATCATCAGGTTCATTTGAACAACAGGCTTATTTCCATAGAAATGGACTATTAAATATATACAGTAATAAGAACACTTGGATATACTCAAAATTTCAAAACCTTTGGCAATTTTAGATTATTAGCCTAATCTTCAGAGCTTTACAAGTCACAAGTTACATATTCTTAATGTTTATGGGTTAAAAGAAGGTTAAAAAACTATTATTTTATATTTTATTTTGCTTTTCCACGGACCACCTGCAGTACCCTCACGGACCACTAGTGATCCGCGGACCACAGTTTGGGAATGACCATGAAGGATTTTAAAAACTAATATAGAGTCAATGTATTTCAGAGTGTTCTCCCAGTCTATCAGTTTCTTTAAAATCTGACAGTGATAGTACATTTTAGATTTTCTATCTAAAACTTGTATAGCTTGTTTATATCTTGCCTCTAAGGACTTTAGAGTTGTCTTACATGCTGAGGCCCAGCTAGTTATGCAATAGGTCATGTGAGACATGATCATTGCATCAAAGTATAGCCTAGCCGATTCCAAATTTAGATTGTTTCTAATATATCTAAAATTGGACAAGTTAAATTTGATTTTGTTTACAGTTTTTTATGTGCTGCTCGAAGTTCAGTAATGAGTCTAAAAGTTCACCTTGTCTCCGTCAGGATCTGGTGTGTCTGTTTGACATCTACCTGACGCCGCTGCAGAAGGAGACCTTCCTCAGTAAAGAAGAGGTACTAATACACAAAAACACGTTTAAAATGATGCGAGGTTGAGGTTGTTGTCGGTGTGTCTGACCGCGGCGTCTGTCCCTCAGATGGAGGCGTTGTTCGGCAGCCTGCCGGAGATGTTGGACTTCCAGAGAGTTTTTCTGCAGACGCTGGAGGAGAGGATCGCCTCCTGCCCCAACTTCAGCCACCTGGAAACCCCCGCACAGTTCAAGGTAAGGATTCAGCCAGGGCTGGGTATCCAAGGGCGTGACTTTGGGTTCAACATGGGGAGGTTGAGTACGTAACCCCACCGTAACTTACGCCTATGTGGGTATCGTTCCAAAAATTGCAATACCTGTACCGTTATTTCAATACCGGTTCCTAAACAATACTTTTTTTGATACCAATTTCATAAAATCCATTTTAACAAAAGAGAAAGTACATCATTACGGCAAAAATCTTTGTATTTATGTTTCAGCTCCGACTGTAGAATATCAGCAGTTAAAGTTATATTTGTGCATGTTGCAAAAGAAGCTGTATGTAGTCATTGTTGTCATAGTTTAAGCCTTTTATGGCATAAGAATGCATTTTGTACCAGACAGATAAGCAGAAACAGGAAAGGTAGTTAAAATTACAGAACAGACGAGGAAGATGCACTACACAGATGCCCCGACCTGTGTGTGTGTGTGTGTGTGTGTGTGTGTGTGTGTGTGTGTGTGTGTGTGTGTGTGTGTGTGTGTGTGTGTGTGTGTGTGTGTGTGTGTGTGTGTGTGTGTGTGTGTGTGTGTGTGTGTGTGGATAACAGTTTCTGTCTAGAAACTAGGAGACACCCCCCTGTGAGGACAGAATAAAGACACGAGGAAAGCTCAGATCAGGGTTCACTTCAGATGAGATCTTGGTGGACCAGCTCTGATTTAATGTCTGTTGCTAGGGAAACTTAGATGCTGTTCCTGAACCCACAATTGTGTTGTACTTTTATGCTGACTCAGTAAACTTTGCTTGACTGAACTCTTTGTCTCAGATTGATCCTTGTGTTGTGGTAAACTTCCGAAGTAAGAAGGCGCGGGATTTAATAAATTGGAGTGTGATTTGACAGGCCTCAGGGCCTCATTTTAGACATAATTCCCTCTACAGTAACGTAGAGTTTTTCCTGCATGTCTCTACGACGTGTAACATCAGACAGCCAATCACAGACATTACTAGATCTTGGTAGAAGCATGCTGCGTGCTGATTGGCTCAATGACAATGATGAGATTTACTCCTTTAGGTAGAGAAATTGGATATTGAATGATCAGGCATTTTTCAATACTTTGTTGGTTTCTAAACAGTACTGGATTTGGTACCCAGCCCTGCTTTTCGGTGGATTTAACCGGCCCTGTTGAACCAGTTTTTGAAACTTTCTCTCTCTTTGCTCAAAGAAACTCCTCTTCTCGTTGGGCGGATCTTTTCTCTATTACGCCGACCACTTCAAGCACTACAGCGGCTTCTGTGCCAACCACATCAAAGTCCAGAAAGTTCTGGAGAGAGGTGAGTTCCATCTGTCACGCTGCACAAAAAAATATACATCTAAATGCTTTATTTATTCATTTACATTATCTGGAAAATATCAAACTCCTGAAAAGAGATGCACAAACACACAGTAATATAAACCTGTAGCTGCTAAGGATACTGCAAGACTCATATGAGTACTATATGTGCAATGTCTTTTTATGTGTTTTTGTATCGTGTTTGTTACAACCCCAAATCAGAAAAAGTTGGGACAGTATGAGAAACACAAATAAAAAAAGAAAGTAGTGATTTCTAAATGGACTTTGACTTGTATTTCATTGCAGACAATGTGAACACAAAATATTTCATGTGTTGTCTGGTCAACTTAATTTCATTTGTAAATATACATCCTTTCCTGTCATTCAGACCAGCAACACATTCCAAAAAAGGTTGGGACAGGAGCAATTTAGGGCTAGTAATCAGGTAAATTGGTTAAATAATGATGTGATTTGAAACAGGTGATGTCAACAGGTGATTGTAATTATGATTTGGTACAAAAGCAGCATCCAAGAAAGGTCTAGTCCTTTAGGAGCAAAGATGGGCCGAGGATCGCCAGTTTGCAATGTTTAAAAACAATGTCCCTCAAAGAAAGATAGGAAGACATTTGCTTATTTCACCTTCAACAGTGCATAACATAATTAAAAGATTCAAGGAATGTGGAGGAATTTCAGTGCGTAAAGGACAAGGGCACAAGCCTAAGCTGAACAACCGTGATCTCCGATCCCTCAGGCGGCACTGCATCAAGAATCGTCATTCATCTATAAGCGATATCACCACATGGGCTCAGGACTACTTTGGCAAAACTTTGTCAAGTACCACAATACGTAGTTACAGCCACAAATGCCAGTTAAAACTGTACTGTGCCAAAAGGAAGCCCTATGTTAACAGTGTCCAGAAGCGCCGTCGACTTCTTTGGGCTCGGAGGCATCTGGGATGGACCATCACACAGTGGAAACGTGTACTGTGGTCAGATGAATCAGTATTTCAGGTATTTTTTGGGAGAAATGGACGCCGTGTGCTCCGGACCAAAGAAGAAAAGGATCATCCAGACTGTTACCAGCAACAAGTCCAAAAGCCAGGGTCTGTCATGGTATGGGGTTGTGTCAGTGCCCTTGGCAAAGGTAACTTGCACTTCTGTGATGGCACCATTAATGCTGAAAAGTACATAGAGATTTTGGAGCACAATATGCTGCCTTCAAGAAGACATCTTTTCCAGGGGCGTCCATGCGTATTTCAACAAGATAATGCAAAACCACATTCTGCACACATTACAAAGTCCTGGCTGTGGAGGAAGAGGATACGGGTGCTTGACTGGCCTGCCTGCAGTCCCGACCTGTCTCCAATAGAGAATGTGTGGCGCATTTTGAAGCGCAAAATGCGACAACGAAGACCCCGTACTGTTGCCCACCTTAAGACTTGTTTTGCAGCAAGAATGGAACATAATTACACCTGAAACACTTCATCACTTGGTGTCTTCAGTCCCTAAACGTCTTAAGTATTGTGAAAAGGAATGGCAACATTACAAAGTGGTAAATGCTTTACTGTTCCAACTTTTTTTGAAATGTGTTGCAAGAACCAAAATAGGAATTTTGTTTTTTTTAAACAAAAACAATAGAAATCATGAGGAACACATTACATTATGTGCTGTTGTATTGTCTGCAATGAAATACAATTCAAAGTACATTTAGAAATCACTACTTTCTTTTTTTATTTGGGTTTTCCATACTGTCCCAACTTTTTCTGATTTGGGTTGTATATTATTCACTGTTTCATGTTACTAGATACAACAATGATAACCCGGGCTACGACAGAATATTAATCGTTTATTACAGGATTTCTGCGATGTCTTAAAAAGTCAAAAAAGTCTTAAATTTACAAAAGCATAGAAATAAACTGCAAACGTCCTAATATAACTCGCTGTATTACGACTACAAATGAGACCAACATGCAACTTATACTGCAGCCAATCTAGACCCCAGTCCTGTAACGAGGACATTTTTTTTATCTTGCGATATAGGTCTTAAATTATATTCGTAATGGTCCTAAAAAGGTCTTATTGAGTCTTAAATTTGACTTCTGAAACCTGTAGATACTCTGTATTGGCCCAACAGCAACAGAAGCTAAAGTTACCCACAATGCATCAGGTGTATCTCACTACAGGTCCAACAGTAGCCCAAAATACACAACATTGTTTTCATCACAATATTTACTGCTGCTGCACTAATTGCCACCAAACGTAATTGCGTTGTGTTCATACAACGACAATAAAGTATCTGGAATCTTGAAGTCAAAGCTTCGGTCTGATAAATATCAATTTTCACAGCGAAGACAGACGGCGCCTTCAAGCACTTCCTTGAGGCGAGGAATCCGACCAATCAGCACTCGTCGTCTCTGGAGTCGTACCTGATCAAACCTGTTCAGAGAGTCCTGAAGTATCCGCTGCTGCTGAGAGAGCTGGTGTCTCTTACCGACCCCGAGAGCCCCGAGCACACACACCTGACAGGTAGCGCACACACACCTGACAGGTAGCACACACACACCTGACAGGTAGCACACACACCTGACAGGTAGCACACACACACCTGACAGGTAGCGCACACACACCTGACAGGTAGCACACACACACCTGACAGGTAGCACACACACACCTGACAGGTAGCACACACACACCTGACAGGTAGCACACACACACCTGACAGGTAGCACACACACACCTGACAGGTAGCACACACACACACCTGACAGGTAGCGCACACACACCTGACAGGTAGCACACACACACCTGACAGGTAGCACACACACCTGACAGGTAGCGCACACACACCTGACAGGTAGCACACACACACCTGACAGGTAGCACACACACCCCTGACAGGTAGCACACACACACCTGACAGGTAGCACACACACACCTGACAGGTAGCACACACACACCTGACAGGTAGGACACACACCTGACAGGTAGCACACACACACCTGACAGGTAGCACACACACACACCTGACAGGTAGCACACACCCCTGACGGGTAGCACACACACACCTGACAGGTAGCACACACACACACACACCTGACAGGTAGCACACACACACACCTGACAGGTAGCACACACACACACCTGACAGGTAGCACACACACACCTGACACACCTGACAGGTAGCACGCACACACCTGACACACCTGACAGGTAGCACGCACACACCTCTGACAGGTAGCACGCACACACCTGACAGGTAGCACACACACCTGACAGGTAGCACACACACACCTAACAGGTAGCACACACACACCTGACAGGTAGCACACACACACCTGACAGGTAGCACACACACACCTGACAGGTAGCACGCACACACCTCTGACAGGTAGCAGGCACACACCTCTGACAGGTAGCACACACACACACCTCTGACAGGTAGCACACACACACCTGACAGGTAGCACACACACACCTGACAGGTAGCACGCACACACCTCTGACAGGTAGCACGCACACACCTCTGACAGGTAGCACACACACACACCTCTGACAGGTAGCACACACACACCTGACAGGTAGCACACACACCTGACAGGTTGATGCATCAACCTTGCAGCCTGTAGGAGGAGCTGAAAAGAGGGGAAGCTGGGAAGCCCCGCCCCTTCCTGTCGAACAACAGAAAAATGATGACGAACATACGTAGACAAATAATGTTTTGATTCTGTTTAAATTGAGCCATAAATTACACATATGTTTGTCAGTTTAAAGGATAATTTAGCAAGGGAAGAAAGTCTTTTTTCGTTGTTTTTGTCACTGTTTTTTCGCTGTTTTGTCACTTTTTAGCGCTGTTTTTGGCGCCTTTTCCGATGTGTTTTTGGCGCCGTTTTTCTCACTTTTCCAATGTTTTTCTCACTGTTTTTGTCGGGGTTTTTGCTGTTTTTGTCACTTTTCATGATGGGAATTTATTTCAGTAAAAAATATATATATATATATATATATATATATATATATATATACAGTAGTGAACGGAGAAAGACACAAAATGTTATGATCCTGTTTAAATTGAGCCATGAATATATATCATGTTCCTCATTGTAAAAGACCATTGATCAAGTGAAGAAAGTCTCAGTTTGGGGTAAAACTGTTGAAGTATCAGCCTGTGAAAATGCCTCATTAGAAAGACTCGTCTGCCCAAAGTCTCGAAGTGTCTAAATGTAGAAAGAAGCTTCACAAATGTTGAATAAATGTCAGAAAAAACATGACATGAATGTTGAAAGAGTGACAAGCTGACTGTGTGGCTGTCCACACAGAGGCGCTGAGAGCGATGGAGAAGGTGGCGACTCACATCAACGAGATGCAGAAGATCTACGAGGATTACGGCTGCGTGTTCGACCAGCTGGCCGCCGAGCAGAGCGCGCCCGACAAACAGGTAACAAGTCACACACACCTACGCTTTAGCCACTTTGAACGCGTAACGTATGCAGACCATTCACGGAGCGTATGTACGAAATGGATCTTTTAGCCGTCTCCACCTGCAGCGCCACACGGCGTAGGATTGTGTGAGTCACAGGCGAGACGGAGAGCTTTCCTTCTGGGATGGTTGTTGTTTCTTCAGTTTTTTTGGAGCCGGCACAGAGCTGTGGAACATCAATCTACTGTCAGCTGTTATCAGAGGAAACAAGAAATGAAAACAGAAATCTCCAAATGAAACTGCCAACACACTCACTGACAGTCTTTGAGTAGTTTCCTGTATATCAGTAGTTTAATGTAAAAGACATACAGACACTTTATGATCCATTTGTGTGTGTGTGTGTTTAGTACCAGGATGTAACATTACTGTGTCTCTGTGTGTCTTTCCCAGTTCAGAAAGTTTTATAGTCTTTACTATTTTTCTTATGACGGTGTCACTTCCTTTCTCTGTTGTCGTTTTGTTTTTGTAATGTGACGCAATGATCTCAGGAGTATAAATAAAGGTTACCCCCCCTCTTATAGGTGACGGAGATCTCCATGGGGGAGTTCCTGGTCCATTCGTCGGTGGTTTGGTTGAACCCGCTGCCCTCTCTGGGACGCCTGAGGAAAGAACCGGAGCTCACGCTGTTCGGTGGGTGTCACCGGGACTGTTCAGACTGTGTCCACCGGGGGAATTTATTTCAGTCAAAATCTGTCTGGTAGTGAACCGGGGGAGAGACTAATAATGTTATGATCCCGTTTGAATTGAGCCATGAATTACACACAGGATGTTTGTCAGTTTAAAAGATAATTTAGCGAGTGTAGGTAGTCTGTTTGTCGTGGTACCACGTAGTTTAGTGTGAACTACATGTCAGCTAGCTCTGACCCACAACACATGTAACGTTTCCTTACCTGATGGTACCTGGTACCAAACACACACACAGACACACACACACACACACAGTAACGTTACATCCTGGTACCAAACACACAGACACCGTAGCTTCAGAGAGACGTGTGTGGCATCAGCGTGTCAGCTGTGTGGCGTGTCCGTTTTTATTTCAGCTCCCATGGTAACAGGTTAGAGCGTGACACGCACGTCTCAGAAAACGCGTGCCTGCTAGAAATAGAACCGACGCCTATTTTTCACGCCACACGCAAGCGTGTTGGAAGAGTTTCCAGACAAAATAGAATAGGAAAAGATGTTTATATGTCATTTAGACACAAATACATTTAATAAATGACATGTTGATGTTTGAAAGTCTCGAGGTTTTGACATAAATGCAGATATAAATGTAATTTAAAAACAATAATAATAAATAATTATTGATTTTCAAATATGTCACCTGTCAATACAGAACCAAATATTCTGGAGCCTATTCTACCGTCAATACTGCTGACGTTGTCTTTGCTGTAATCAGATCAGAATATAATTATGTTTATGGGAAACATCCATGTGTCCAGACAAGACTAACAGCAGCAGCGCCGCGTCAGATTATTTATTTGCGTCTCGCTGTTCCCTACCGGTCATACGTTTTCCGATGGACTTGACTTCTTTATGGTGCAGATGAGTGCGAGTGTTGTGAGTAACGTTGAGTTTCTTCCTGTTGTGTCCTCAGTGTTCAAACGGGCCGTCATCCTGGTTTACCGGGAGAACAGCAAGCTGAAGAAGAGGATGGTGAGTCTCCTTCTGCTCTTCATCCAGTGTGTGTGTGTGTGTGTGTGTGTGTGTGTGTGTGTGTGTGTGTGTGTGTGTGTGTGTGTGTGTGTGTGTGTGTGTGTGTGTGTGTGTGTGTGTGTGTGTATCGGGTCTGTGTCAGGGGCTCCCCAGCTTATTCCCAAACTTATAAATGACAATCGCAATACAAATAGAATCAGCACCCAAGAATCCAATCAGTACAAAAGCATATTGTCCCAGCGCTAATATTTATTATTCTACGGCGTTCTCAAACGCATCACTCAAAGGTTCTCATCTGATTTTTATTTCATCTCAGAGCTCCTTTACTTTGAGAAACATTAAACCCAAAGGTCACACAATAACTGTGTAATATCTTTAATGTATAAAGTGTGTTCTCTGTTGGACAGACTGGCTCTCGCTCAGCTGATCTGGACCCCTTCAGGTTCCGCTGGTTAATCCCAGTTTCAGCGGTTCAGGTCCGACCGGCCAACATCCCAGGTCAGTAAACAAGTGAATCATGGCCGTGTGAATCCACCTGTGTAGGTTTGAGTTTCCAGCAGGTGGTGCCGTCTGCAGTGCTGGAATGTAACTAAGTACATTTACTCCAGTACTGTACTTGAGTCCAAATGTTGAGGTACTTGTACTTTACTTGAGTCTTTTCTTTTCATGCCACTTTCTACTTCTACTCCGCTACATTTTAGAGAGAAATATTGTACTTTTTACTCCACTACATTAATCTGTTACAGCTTTAGTTACTAGTTACTTTACACATTAAGATTCCTGCACACAAAACACACGTAGTTTATAAAATCTGATGTTTTATTCTAAAGTAAACTAGCCGACAATATAACGACTACAAGTCCAGCTGAGATGATCAGACCATTAAACACAACCTTTTGACCCTCTTTTCTTTTCCACCTGTCCTGTCCTGTCGGGTGTTTTCAGGCTCGGAGAACCAGTGTGTGTGGGAGCTCATTCACAGCCGGTCGGAGGTCGAGGGACGACCGGAGACAGTGTTTCAGCTCTGCAGCAGGTAGGAAAACTGTCAATCAATCAGTCAGATCAGAGCCAGAAGACATATTTTAAACCTTTTTAGACTGAGCGCTGTGTTGTTTTTGTTTCAGTGGTTTGGACACGAAGGCGAGCGTGCTGCGAGCTCTGCGCGTCCTCCTCCGAGAGCGAGCGCCCGCCGGCTCCCTGAGGAGGACGCGGCTGTCGACGGCAGAGAGGAGGAGGCAGCAGCGGTGTCGCTCCGACACCCAGGGGACGACTCATCGTCATCATCAGCGGGCGGAGGAAAGCTGCAGCCCCGACGGCCGCCGCTCTGTTCTGGGAGAAACCTGCTCGGAGCCTCTGCTGCCGAGCCGCGCCGCCGCAGCCGCCGCAGCCGCCGCAGCCGCCAACCCTTCGGGGAAGAGGACGAGACTCTGCTCGCTGACCGGCGAGCTGGAGGCGCAGCTGCAGAGGCTCAACTTCACCGAGGAGGACACGGAGCGAGGAGCGGCGGCGCTGCTAGCCTCTCAGAGCGGCAGGCAAAGACGGAGCTCCAGTCTGCGCCGAAGCCCCGGGGGAGAAGGGCTGGACGGCAGCAGCCCGCTGGAGAGAGACTTCAGCGTTCAGAGCATGACCTCCATGATTAACGAGGACTGTTTCTACGACAGTGTGCTGGGGATGCAGCACGCTGCTTTTCACACGCTACAGAGCTAACATGCTAAGGTTAGGGGTGTAGTGCACCAGAACAAGGCTCCATTCATACTTAAATAATACAACTCAAATGTACAGGCAGTACAATCAACATCATAAGTATTGCTTACAAGGCTCCACACTATTATACAAGTACAAAAAAAGGAAAGACAAAAAGGTAGCAAAACGTACTTTCATTTTATAGTCATAAGCCGCTTTCCGACCGGAGGGATTATTGGAGGTCCTAGAACATGACGTTCCTAGAAGCCTTTCTTTCTCCTGTTCCTACTGGACCAATTTGGGGATTATAACGTTCCTCTGACCTCAGTTCCTGTAACTGTTCCAGCTCCTACTTCAGGGCAGGGTCTTTCCCCTTTCCTGCATATAGTGGTGGTTAGATGGCTGTGTTCTAATAACAGAAGGTCAGTCCCTTGGCCAGTGTGAATGCAAATGGTAAAAACTTGTTTTGGGGGAGTAGTTAGTAGGACTGTTGAGAAGTGGAATGTTCCTGTAACTGCGTTCCTGTAACTGCTTGGTCGGAAAGAGGCTGTAGTTGACTAAACACTCCGGAGGAACATAACCTTCGAAACGAGCCATAATTTAACCGTAGGTACGCTCCAGTATTCAAACAAATAGCACTACACCCCCGGCTAACGGGGAAGAGGAGACTGACTTTAGAGCTACAAGACTACTGGAACCGGGAGAGGAAACTTAACTCCAGACCCTGTAAAACGTTTATCAGACCTGCAGAAGTTCTCACGTCAACACGTCAGGAAGGACTCCAACACACGGCTAACCTTCATCTCTACGAGATCACAGACGTCTGGGAGAAATTTGGGATAACACAACCTTTGGTCGCCGTCTGATTGGCCGCTATAACACCTACCTCTGCAAACTAATCGATTTTTTTATTGCGGAAGATAAAATCCAATCAGCTGTGATACTTGATAAAGCAACAGCAGAAATTTCAGAAGTAGTTTTCAAGCATTTCAGTTTTTTTCGAAATTATTATTATTATGTTGCTAATAACAACAACAATAAACTCCGGAAGCTGCGTTCATCCGTCACGTTTCAGGACAGTAACGTACAAACCTCAAACCTCCAAAACACTTCCAGGAAAATATGGATTCTTTTTTAACTTCAAAGAGGATTTTGTGTCCAACGATGGAGTCTTTTGATTCCTGTCAGAAGAAAAGTTGTATTTTTTGTCAGGAACCTTCTTCAAATGTTGGACATAACACGGTGGATTTAACTGAGTGTGTGTGTGTGTGTGTGTGTGTGTGTGTGTGTGTGTGTGTGTGTGTGTGTGTGTGTGTGTGTGTGTGTGTGTGTGTGTGTGTGTGTGTGTGTGTGTGTGTGTGGCTGTGTCTCTCTCGCTAACGAAATAACACGGTGGATTTAACAGTTCTTATGAGGACCAAACGGGAACCTAAAGGACCAAAGACTCGATCACTACGAGTGATCTCAAAACCTCTGGAGCTCCTTTTTATTTTTTTTACACGACTACATTTCCTACAGTTTTGACTTCCGGAAGCTCTCCGTCTGATGGATCTCTGCTAACTTCCTTTTTTTACATTTTAATATCATAACTCATGAGTTCTTTTTTAAATGTGTTCTCGACAGAAGAGGATTTATCTTAAAAAATTCAAAAAGCAGACGAATGTTGGACTCTTGTTTTCAGTATGTTGTTGCACTTCTCTGCCTGAACTAGGGATGCACCGAATCCAGTTTTTTGGGGTTCGGCCGAATACCGAATTCATTTTTGGTCAATATTTTCAATTAAAAAAAATCACTTTTTTCCAATGTTTTTGTCCCTTTTTTAACGTTTTGTCAACTTTTATGGCGCTATTTTCAACGTTTTAGACACTTTTTAGAAAGCTAACCAGTGTCTGATGAAGGCATGTTGGGGGGGTGAAATTAGAAAGCTAACGTTAGCTAACGAGCAGCAGCAGCCGGCCGCTCGGTCGCTCCGCTCCCACCG
>CM042440.1:33049193-33294193 GCA_023631565.1 Gymnocephalus cernua
ATCTTCTATTTTGAGCCCAGAGGACAGGTGCACGGTCGGGGAACACAACACAGGGTTAATGTGTGCACAAGCAGACTTACTGCCTAAATATAAAAAATCAAGGTTCCCAATCGGAGATAAATCATGGATACAAAAAAAAAGGATTTCGGTTTTATGACTTTTTATTAAATGTTGCAGTTTTTTCTTATAAAAATAAAACATTATTAGCTCTTCAGGCCTTTAAAATCCTGCAAATGAAACGTGTGCATCAGAAGTTCATATAGCTTCTTTTTAAAGGGTCCAAAATACAAAAACACATGGTTGTATCCACTCCCATTAGAAATCCGCCCGTTTTAAAGCTGCAGTAACTGCTGGTTTAGCGTACAAGATGAGCTCATCGCTCTAAATCGCTGGTGGGAAACCGAGTCGTCTTTATTGTGTTTTTATTTGTTATGAGTTCTTATTAACAACACACAACATTAATTAAGCGGTGTTGATGGTTTAAAGGACACACACAGGGGACTTTAACGTAGTGTTTTCCCACAGGGAGTCTGGTTGGTGAAACTGTGTGTTTATTGTTTCCAGTTTTGTGGAAGCTGCTCGTGTCTGTGCAGGTTTTGAGGCTGATAAGACGCAGAATGGAGGATTATGATAATAACAGGCTGCCAATGACTGACTGACTGACTGCTGGAGTCCCACCGCAGCACGCCCACCCATTCGGATGCTTATCACTGTGTTGCAGTGGGCCATTCTTCACACAGCTACGTGACGGGCAGCACCTTGATTCACGCTGCAGCTGGACAAATAACACCTCAGCGGATTTTATCTCCAAACCAGGATGAAAAAAAAGCCGACCCAATGGTGCATGGTTTATGTTTTAAAAGCACAAACGACTCCGACTGTCAGTCGTCTGAAATGTGACCATTTTCCAGAGCGAGAGGGGCTCTGACTCGGTCAGATATCAGAAAGTAATCAGTAATGAGCTTCTACCTTCACGCTCAGCGTCATCTTTAAGAGGCTGTGCTGCATTTTTTCAAACGCTCGTAAAACTCTTTCCCGTGTTATCTCTTCAAAACAAAAAGGACAAAAACCCAAATCTAACTGGTGCCAGCCAAAGACAACAATCAAAGGCAATCGCTTTCAGGTGAACGGATGCTTTTGTTTGGTGGAAAGAGAGCCATTTCTGCAGCGTTTTGTACCACGCCATCAACTCATCAGATAAGAACGCTGCTCTGCGGCTCCTTCAGCGGCGCCGGTGACCTTCAGGTTACTGAAACAAAACAAAAAAAACTGCTTCCTGAAAACCAGACTCCGCTCAGTTTTGTTCGTATGAATATTTCTGCCATTGAGAGCAAGAAAGGACACTTGGTGCATCTTTTCCAGGATGCAGAATGGGATGAAACTGTATGTACGGTTGCCAAGGATACAGCAGCAGGCGGAGGGGTAGTTAGAGACGGTTAACCCGCCCGCCCGCCCGCCTTGTGTTTTCATTTCATTCACACTGGCTTCTCTCTGCTTCGTCCTCAGGAATCACTTCAGGAGACGCTGCCAAAGACGCAACACAGGTAAGAATCCAGCTCCCAGACAACTTCACTCTCTTCATTTCTCCTCTCGTTGCAGATGTCTGACTCTAATCAGGAGATCACGGTTAAATACCCAAATAACTTCACTCTTAACAGAGCTTTTTAGTTGGTCCTCTGTGCTAAGTAGGGCTGCAACTAACGGTTGTTTTCACTGTCAATTCATCTGTTGATTTGAGTTGTTGGGTCCATAACGTGTCAGACAATGGTGAATTTTTTCTTCCCAAAGTCCAAGATAAACGTCCACAAATGTCTTGTTTTGTCCACAACTCAAATATATTCAGTTTCCTGTCACAGAGGAGAGAAAAAACTAGAACATATTCACATTTAAGAAGCTGATATCACAGCAAAGTTACTCAAATTGATTCATCTTTGCAGCTCTAAGTGCTGAATGTTTCCTGCAGTGAAAACTGGCTCAGTAGGGGTAAACCCAAGGGACTGCAGCTTTAAATGGACATAATTGAGTGTCAATGATCACCACATCAGCTGCAGAGTAACTGATGCAGGCAATCAGCGAGCTCGCACATCAAAAAAAGAAATAAAATAAAAAACCGCATCCCCATCAGCAGCCTCAGCTGTGCGTCCGTCACGCTCCCACGCTCACTCCAATTCTCATTTCTCCTCTGGTTGCAGCCCGCTGGAGCCTGCGCTGAGGAATTACCTGCTGTCAGGAACCTGCCGGGGACGCCAACCGAGACCTGGGACCGGGACTGGGACGGGCAAAGGAGGGTGCTGAGCCATGCTGTCCGCAGCCGTTCAGATCCTGGCATTCGCTTTGGCGCTGCTGGGCGTCCTCGGCACGACCGTGGCCACTCTGCTTCCCAACTGGAAGGTGAGCGTCAACGTGTGGTCCCACTTCATGACTCCCATCTCGCAGATGCAGGGGCTGTGGATGGACTGCGTCTGGTACAGCTCTGGCGTCTTCAGCTGCACCATGAAGAACTCGGTGCTGTCGTTGCCGGCGTATCTGCAGACTATGCGGGCCGCCATGGTTTTGTCCTGCATGGTGGCTTCGTTTGGACTCTGCCTCGCCTCCCTGGGGCTTAAATGCACCCGCTGGGGAGGCAGCCACCGAGCGAAGGGGCACACGGCCATTGCCGCTGGGGGTTGCTTTGTCCTCGCCAGCTTCCTGTGCCTGGTTCCTGCGTCGTGGTTCACCAACGAAGTTATCACCGTGTTTCTAACAACAGACCTGCCGGAGAGCAGTAAATATCAACCCGGGGGAGCTCTTTGCGTGACGTTTATCTCGGCTGGCTTCCTCCTGGCTGGAGGCGTGATTTTCTGTTTGTCGTGTCCGGGAAAAAGATCAGGACGCCCGGACTATCCTCCCTCCGACCACCCTGACAGATTTTTCGTGCACCGAGACGATCAGCGGAGGCGGGAGCCGCAGACGGAGAATGTGCAACCGAAAAACAGGCAAAACAAGACGGTTCAGCTTCAGATGGACAATGTGACGATGCAGAAACCTCCTCAGGAGAAACCGGAGCAGAAGGTTTACTCGTCTCCCTCCAAACTCCCTCCGAAAGACATCAAGGACAGCTACAGCCTCCAGGAGTATGTTTAACCCTCAGAGCGGAGAGGGGAAATGTGTAGTTTTCAGCTGAGGCTGTCTGGCTCATAGTCAGGGGGGAGGTGGGCTGGGGGAGGGAATCATTACCAAAATGTTGGAAAGGACAGACTGTGGATTCAGCTGAATGTCCGAAAAAAAGCAGAGAACACAAGCTCTGTGTGGACAAGAGAAGCTTAAAATAAACTGCACAGGCACCAAATACTGTAAATGCTTTAAAAACTGCCGCATGTTTCTCATACCAAAGGTCTGAACCTGCTGATTGTTAAAAAAGAAAAAGGAAAGCCGTCATGTTCCAGCTGTAGATGCCGTCTGCCTTTTCAAACAGGGCCGGTCCAACGCTTTCTGGAGCTGTGAGATGGATTGAATCTCCTAAACCAAATCAAAAAACATAGTAACATTTAAATAATATATTTTGTAGAGATTTATTTAAAAGAAATATGCATAAAAAGTATAAAAAACTAATATATTTTAACTTTATGATTGTGTTATAGCGCTCTAAAAACTCAAACTTTAGTAAAGATCCCCACAGATTGAGTTGATTAATTTGAGCATGGAGGTTTATCCTTAAACTGATGCCATTCAATAACACTTTTCATTTAATTTACTTAAGAGGGGTCATGACTTACCATCGAAAACTAGTCAAAAATGTGTTACGTAGCTAACTGAACTGACAACGTCAGCTTGCTTATTTGATGTGTTTAAAATGCTCGATGGTGTTTTTAGCCCCCAACGTCGACTTCAAGTCATCTAACACTAACCTTTGCCTAATCCAAAATACTAAACCAAATATTTTAAAAAAAATAATGTGGATGGTTCCATACAACGCTATTCACAAGTAACCTCACCTATGATCAGTTCACTTTTGTTTTGAATTTGGGTGTTTAATTTTATAGTATTTAAAAAACAAATCATAAAAGAATGTTGAAAAACAGTGACAAAAATGTTGAAAAAGATGCTGAAATTTGACCCAGAAAAAAAGTTGCACGGTTGACGAGAAGACATCATGAGGGTTAAATGCATCAGGAGCAAAGCGTGGAGAAAAACCCTCCACAAAAATGTCAAAAGGCGCAGAAAAAAACATTGGAGAAAGTGACAAGAAAAACTTGGATAAAAGTGACAATTTTGACCTAGAAAATCAAAAAGCTTTTAAGAAATGCAAACAACCTGGAGTGTTTTATTCTCCTCATATCCCAGAATGCATCTGTGGTGTAGCCAGCCACCGGGCTTTGGACTAAGGTCTGGCAATGATAGACTACTCTATGATAAATGTAGATTATGTCAAAAAGAAAGCAACCTATAAAACATTTCTTTTTTTAAATGTTCCGTAAGACTTTTGTACATCAATATACACAATCTTAAAGTGTATATTAACTCAGAGGTTCTCAAGCTTTTTTCAATAATGTTCCTCCTTTGAACAGTGTTGTACCTCCTAACCAGCACGAATAATTTCTGGTAGAAAAGAAAAGTCTCTATGAAGAGGAAGAATACGGCGATGTCAGCGATAGATTTACTAAACAACAGACCTGGAAAATGTTTAAATGATGATGGATAAAGGAGACAAAAACCTGGAAAAAGACGGTAGAAAGAAGGAAGTAAGGCAAGAATAGATTGACAACAGTAACAAATACTTTGAAAAAAACAGAAGGAAGTCAACACTAGGGAGACAAAAGAGACAAACAATTCCAATAAGTGACAAACTTTGAAAAAAAGACAGTAGAACAAAGTAATGAAGAAAGACAAGAACAGGTCAAAACAAACGACAAAACCTTCAAGAAAAGGTGACAAACTTCAAAAACAGACAAAAACTTTGAAAAGCGACAAACTTGGAGAAAAAAAATACAGTAGAAGTAACTACAGCCTTGGAACTGAAAAACATTTTGCTAAAAATGTCACGTACCCCCTGCAGTCCTCCAGAGTACCTCTAGGGGGACACGTACCCCCTGCAGTCCTCCAGAGTACCTCTAGGGGGACACGTACCCCCTGCAGTCCTCCAGAGTACCTCTAGGGGGACACGTACCCCCTGCAGTCCTCCAGAGTACCTCTAGGGGGACACGTACCCCCTGCAGTCCTCCAGGGGGACACGTACCCCCTGCAGTCCTCCAGAGTACCTCTAGGGGGACACGTACCCCCTGCAGTCCTCCAGAGTACCTCTAGGGGGACACGTACCCCCTGCAGTCCTCCAAAGTACCCCTAGGGGGACACGTACCCCCTGCAGTCATCCAAAGTACCCCTAGGGGGACACGTACCCCCTGCAGTCCTCCGGAGTACCCCTAGGGGGACACAGACCCCCATTTGAGAAATACTGATTTAACTTATATATACTAAAACTATAGAAAGCCCCCTGGTGATGAAGTCACTTGTGTCACGTCTGCTTTGGGCCGGCTCTGAACTCACTGCATGCTGTCGGTGCTTTAGATGCTAGCAGCTTAGATTTTGTGGAAGCTGTTGCCGTAGAAACTGTGCCTGAAGCAATACAAACATTTTCACAATGTAGTCCAAGATTAAGGCTACATCTACACTGCTACGTTAACATTTTAAGCAGCGTTTTACATGAGAGTTTTAGCTCCAGTAGCAGAATTAATCCGTTCATACTAACACGTCTGACATCACACATCACATGACTGTTGAGACTCACTGTGCATGTGCATACCGGTGTAAACAGGAAGCAGATTATCTGACGTTACTCTGCGGTTGAAAAACATGGATGTAGCAGTGGAAAACACAGAAAATATTTTGGAGAAAGAACAGCGGTGACAAGTAAGAGCAGGGATTTATTAGCTTGGAACTGCTACTGCAAGGTCTGTAAGCTACCTAACCAATAAAGCCCTCTACAGACCAAGCCGAAAATCATCCGTCGTACAGTCTGGCAAGGTCAGTGACTCAAGTCTGTGCGGTGTGTTCCATGCCGTCGTCCGTTGGAGGGGCCGTCAGCCTTCATTTTCGTCGATTTGTAGGGCATAGTCGGGAGGGCGGGCACTGCCGGCAAAAATCCAAAATCCAGATGCAACAACCAGACCCACGTGACGCGTTCGTCCAATCAGCTGCCGGTTTTAATTTTTGGGCGACAATACAGATTAGCGCCGCCTGCTGTTATGGAGACGTATTACGTCTCGTCTCCTCGGCGTGTTCTCTCGCATGTTTTGAACAATTCTGGGAGACCGATCAGTCCAAATGCCTCCTCTGCCGATGGTCGTGCCGTCTGGTCTATGTGTTGAGGCCATAAGACTGACAGATGTGCGTCCTCGTTTCCAAAATGTCTCCGTTTGTGCCCGTCCAGACTACAAAGCAACCCCGGAGTTTTAGAACCAAAACGGGGGCAAATGTTAAAGTTTTAGGGGCTGGGAAACGCTGCAGTAATGTGAGCATGAGGCGAAAACCAGTGGTGTAGTCTAATGTATTGTAGTGGGTATACTGTACTGTATATGTATATATACAGCATATATATGCACCAATTTACGATGGAAATACCTTTATTTAGCCTGTGCAAAGATAATAAAAACACAGATGACAATTCTAAATATGTAAAAAATATAACAAAGTATGTTGTTGCGTGTCATTGGGTATTTTTAGGAGGGTATATGGAAATCCTGGAGCTTTCTTAGTGGGTATACTGTGTATACCTGCGTATCACGTAGACTACACCGCTGGCGTAAACGTAGTAAACGTATTCCCTTTTAAAACCAAAACGTAGCAGTGTAGTTGTCGCCAAAAATGAGTCCAGATCCAAAGCGTCAAAGTCAAAGTGACGTCCACTCCATCTTTTCCCAACGGTTCAGGGGAAGGCGAGAGGTGCAGCGCAGCGTGGAGAGAGGTAATGATGCTCTTTGCTTTCCCATTATCCTCTCACCACGGTTGGATGCACACTGCACACACACCCCTCCACCACCCTCCTTCAGCTGTATGAAAAGGACAGCCAGTCATTTGCAGGATGTAACTTACAGCCTAATGGAGAAGGGACAGTCCACAGTACTGGTGGGCGTTCGTCCTCTAACCTGAGGTGAGCTGTCTATCAAGCCTGCCAATGCTTCTTGGGAATAAAAAAACGCTCAGCTAAACGCCCACACTGCCTCTCAGGAAAAGCTTCAAACCTGCACAAAAAAAAAACGATTCAGAAGAGAAAATGGAGTCGATTTGTCAGCGCTGCAGCAACATTTCACTGTCGGACCTGACAGTGATGCATTAATGTGGAAACACGACGCATTCAGGCCCAAGACGCTCGGAAACTGGAGCAGCTAGAAAGCAAATGAAGAACTCAAAGCTTGGCACAAGAACAAAAAAAGGCATCAACAGAATACTTTATGTATTCTGTATTCTATCTTTTGCTGCTTTTGCTGCTTCTGGACACAAATCTTAGCCCAACAGTTTTTTGGTAGATGGACAACAGGACATTTAACCCTTGTGTTTTCCTCCCGGCTCAAAATTAACACTCTTTTGGCAACATTTTTGGCACTTTTTTCCATTAACACCAGTATTTTCACCACTAGACCTATTTATCTACACTAGTTTTACACTTATTTTTGGAATTCATGGTCAATAAACCTCATTTATATGAAATTTTCAAATTTTTGTGTAAGGAAAAAAAGCAGAAATTATGAATGATTTTGTCTAATGTGTTACGATCAGAGGAATGAAGGTAATGGTTAATCACAAAGTTTAGTCAGGATAATGCTATAAGATTGAATCAAACACCCAAAATTCTATGAAAATAGAGATCTGATCCTTAATTTTCTTTGTGAAGAGCATCAAATGGAACGATCCATGTTATTTTGGGGCAATTTGGTTAAAAGAAACCCAAATTTATAATATGGAAAGTTAGAAAATGGCTCAAATTTGACCTGAGGACAACACAAGGGTTAAAACACTTTCTGAAAATGGATGTCACACCATCTCCCATCCCAAAGCCGGAGCACTTGAATGTTTTATTAAAGGAACAACGGCTTAGTTTGAGCAATATTTTATTGACTACAGGTTTGAATCTGTAACAGTATTTATCTTCTGGTCATACATTTAGATTTATTTTTGATTTCTCTCCGTAGTATGTGTGGTTGCTTAGCCTGACAGGGGTCAGCCCTATGTTCCGGTATGTATGGTTCCATAGCACATACGTACCACTGAAATATGGGAACATAGGCACGCTGCCACCTGACATCGGCAGAACAAATCGCTCTAAAAACATTTTAGATTTCCAAGGGGCGTTGTCAACCAGTTGCCATTCACCTGCAGTTGCTGATTTATTGTTTTGGAACAAAACTCTTAAAACTCCACATAACACCAGCTGAGGAGACTCTGGATTCATGTTTTAGATAAAGAGTGATTACTGTGTTTTCATCTGTTAAAAAATAAAACATGTCTGATCTGAAACTTTCACTGGGCTCCTGATTTTCTTTTTTTTAGAAGTTTTAGCAGTTGAAGCCTCTAATAGGAGACTTTAAATAATGCAACCCGAATGCACGACACAACCAGGAGCAGATGCAGGTGTAGAATATATTAAAACAGAAAATCCAGGCTTACGTGTAGATGACGAACAAGAAACCAAATGAGATTGGAAACCTAAATAAAGACTAGGGACCCTGTTTTAAAGTTTTAAAGAGAAGCGCCTGGTGCAGGTGCGTTTAGGGCGTGTCCAAATCCACTTTTGCTAGTTTGACGGTGGAAAAAAGTGTCCGTGTGCCGGGCGCGTGGTTCTAAAGGGTTGTACTTAGTGTCTTCATTAATCACAGGACGTCACACAAATGGGCCGTTTCAATGATACTTCCCCCACCCAAATCAGGCCTCCTTCACACTGGCTGTGTGGCGTGAGCGTGTCAGCTGTGTGGCGTGTCCGTTTTTATTTCAGCTCCCATGTTAACAGGTTAGAGCGTGCACACTGCTTGCGTGACACGCACGTCTCAGAAAACGTGTGCATGCTAGACATAAAACCGACGCCTATTTTTCACACCACACACAAGTGTGTTGGAAGAGTTTCCAGGCAAAATAGAATAGGAAAAGATGTTTTTATGTCATTTTGACACAAATACATTTAATAAATGACATTTTGATGTTTGAAAGTGACATAAATGCAGATAT
Source organism: Gymnocephalus cernua (assembly GCA_023631565.1). Taxonomy (NCBI): domain Eukaryota; kingdom Metazoa; phylum Chordata; class Actinopteri; order Perciformes; family Percidae; genus Gymnocephalus; species Gymnocephalus cernua. The sequence goes on from CM042440.1 coordinate 33,058,389, forward strand.
AAATGTAATTTATAAAATATTTTCAAATATGTCACCTGTCAATACAGAACCAAATATTCTTGAGCCTATTTTGCCGTCAATACTGCCGACGTTGTCTTTGCTGTAATCAGATCAGAATATATTTATGTTTATGGGAAACATCCATGTGTCCAGACAAGACTAACAGCAGCAGCGTCGCGTCAGACACGTTTCTGGTGTGAAAAGACATAGAAAACGCCACGCAGCCGCCACGCAGCAGACACGCAACAGAAACGCCACGCTCACGCCACGCAGCCAGTGTGCAGGAGGCCTTAGAGCTACATGTTTAGCAAACAGTAACCTGATTAACAGATCTTCCCTTTTAGTGCAGTGATGATCTGATGGATTGAAAAGATTCTTCGTCACTTCTCAACTTTGACTAATGGGCCTCAAATTAAATTGTAGAAAGAAGTTTAGTTTAAGTAAAGTAAGTAAAATGAATGGAGCTGCCTCTTTACATGTAATAAAACAGACAGAGAAAAAGAACTCTGCTTTGAAAAGAGAAAAACAAACATCCTGATGAAAATGAAAGTAAATGTATGTGGTTTCTGATCTGATGTGACAAAGGGAAATGTATGTTATGTGGGGGAGGATCACTTATTGACATTTACTGACATACATAAATTACAACACTTCGTTCAAGTGTTATATTCGGTCTTTCTCGCTAACTTTGTTCCAGTACAACACAGGTATGAAGTCTCCATTACCCTCAAATGTGTAGTAGAATTGTGCTTTCTGTGTTTGTGAAAGTATTGTCAGTATTGTGCCTATTTCGGATGCTAATTAGTCGATATTAAAGATGTTCTGACTCCTTATGAGCCTGTGCACCCTCTTAGATCGGCCGACTGTGCCCTGCTGGTCGTTCCCAGAGCCTGACTGGTGACTAAGAACTAAGAAGTATCTGACTTTTGCAAACCCTGGAATGACCTTCCTGCAGAAATGAGGTCAGCCAAATCTAACTCTGCTTTTAATTCTCTTCTTAGAACGGCTTTCTTTGTGTAAATCTTGTTTTATTTATGTATGTTGTATTTTGTTGTTTTATTGCATTTTGTCTTGTGTAGCACTTTGTAACAATGTATTATTAGAATAAACAACATATAATCATTGTAAGAACTGAAGCAAACATCCATCCATCGTCTTTCACTTATCCGGTGTCGGGTCGCGGGGGGAGCAGCTCCAGCAGGGGGCGCAAACATGATAAATTAAATAAGATCTTTTTAAAAGCATTGTAATTTTAAAATTGTATATGATCATTATGTTTTCTATATTTAAATTTGTTTGATGAACGTCACTTACACATTCAAATATAGCTCTGAGTTTTATTGTATATTTAACATCTGAAGAACATCCTTCACGTAAGATTGTTAACGAATAAAATATTTCTTATTTGGAAAACTACATTGTAGCATGATGAATATACTTTTTCATAATCTTTTGTTTCATCTGAACATGTGTCATCAATTTGTCACTTCTCAACAAACCATGGAGAGACATAAACTGGGGGTGAGTGTGTGTTGAGGTGTTGCAGGGAAAGTAGGACCCAAAATGCAGAGAGCAGGCAGACAGGCTGGAGTAATGTAGCTTGAGGATTTATTTTGACAATAAAAAACAAAGTACTCAACAACAAAGGGAATCCCGACAGCAGCAGGCAAAAAGCTAAATCCAGAGTGAAGAATAGGATCTCCAAAAAAACAAAAGTAATCCAGAAACAGGAACCACAGACGAAAAACTCGAAGGACGAAAAGACAGAACTGAACACGACCGGGAAACAACACGCTGAAACGGCACACAAACTGACTGGCACAAACACAAAACCAAAAACAGTATACAATGATCCGACACAGGACAAGGGGAACACAAAGACTAAATACAGGAGGTAACGAGCAAACAAGGGACAGGTGATAACAACAGGTGAGACACATCAGGGTGGGGCAGAACAATCAGACAGGCGGGAAAACACAAGACAGGAAGTAAAACTAGACAAGACCATAAAGGAAACCGAATACAAAATAAAACAGGAAACAGAACTAAATACAAAATAAGACAAAAATCCCAAAACCATAACAGTACCCCCCCACCCCCCCCCCCCAAGGGGCAGATCCCAGATGTCCAAAAACAAAAACAGAGCAGAGAAAAAGGCAATCCAGGGAGGGCGGAGGGGGTCCGGAGGAGGGACAAAGTCACTGGGCATAGGGAACAGAGGGCCCTGGAGCACAGGGAACTGAGGGCCCTGGGGCAAAGGGAACAGAGAGCTCTGGGGCACAGGGAACAGAGAGCCCTGGGGCACAGGGAACAGAGAGCCCTGGGGCACAGGGAACAGAGAGCCCTGGGGCACAGGGAACAGAGAGCCCTGGGGCACAGGGAACAGAGAGCCCTGGGGCACAGGGAACAGAGAGCCCTGGGGCACAGGGAACAGAGAGCCCTGGGGCACAGGGAACGTAGAGCGCTGGGGCACAGGGAACGAAGAGCGCTGGGGCACAGGGAACGAAGAGCGCTGGGGCACAGGGAACGAAGAGCGCTGGGGCACAGGAGGCAGAGAGCCGGAGAGGCCCGGGGGAAACAGAGGGCCAGAGAGGCCTGAGGGAAAACCAGAGAACCACTAGGGACAGGGAGCTGAGGGAGGCCTCGGCAAGAGGGAAACTCCCAGGCAGCTGGCGGCAAAGATGGAGCCCCTCAGGCGGCAGAGCAGGACGTCGAGGGCTCCGAGGTGGTCTGCAGCAACCGCGAAACCCCTCAGGCGGCAGAGCAGGACGTCGAGGGCTCCGAGGCGGCCTGCAGCGAAGGCGATATCCCTCAGGTGGCCGAACTGGACAGCGAAGGTGGAGCCCCTCAGGCGGCCGAGCAGGACGTCGAGGGCTCCGAGGCGGCCTGCAGCGAAGGCGATATCCCTCTGGGGGCCGAACTGGACAGCGAAGGTGGAGCCCCTCAGGCGGCCGAGCAGGACGTCGAGGGCTCCGAGGCGACCTGCAGCGAAGGCGATATCCCTCTGGGGGCCGGCGGCGAAGGCGATATCCCTCTGGGGGCCGGCGGCGAAGGCGATATCCCTCTGGGGGCCGGCGGCGAAGGCGACATCCCCTCCGAGGCCAGGCAGGCGAAGGGCCAGCTGGGGAGCCAGACAAGTTAGTCGGACTGGAGACAGGCGACGAGTAAGCCAGACTGGAGACAGGCGACGAGTCAGCCAGACTGGAGACAGGCGACGAGTCAACCGGACCGGAGACAGGCGAAGGGACTGCTGGACCGGAACCAGGTGAAGGGACTGCTGGACCGGAACCAGGCGAAGGGACTGCTGGACCGGAACCAGGCGAAGGGACTGCTGGACCGGAACCAGGCGAAGTGTCAGCTGGGCCGATGACAGGCGACAGGTCAGCTGGGCCGATGACCAATGCAGAAGTCGAACGGACCGCCGACAGGACACGGGGGGCAGGAATCGGCCGGACCGCCGACTGGACACGAGGGGCAGGAGTCGGCCGGACCGCCGACTGGACACGGGGGGCAGGAGTCGGTCGGACCGCCGACAAAACATGAGGGGTCAGAATCTCAGGGAAGCCGCTAGCCGGCCGGGGTTGAAGGAGGCTGCTAGCCGGCCGGGAAGCAAGGGACTCTGGGGGCTCGCTAAACGGCCGAGACTCAGGGAACTCTGGGTGACCGCTACACGGCCGGGACTCTAGGAACTCTGGGGGACCGCTACACGGCCGGGACGCTAGGAACTCTGGGGCGTTTGCCAACGGCAAAGTCTCTGTGGCAGTCTCAGAAGCGCTGACCAATGGCAAGGTCTCTGGAGAGCTGCAATCCAGCAAGGCCACTGGGGAGCCGGAGGTCAGCAAAGTCTCAGGGGCGCTGGAGACCAGCAACGTCTCTCGGGCAGTCTCTGGGATGCTGACCAGTGACCAAGTCTCTGGGGTGCGGAAACCCCACAACGTCACTGGGGCACCAGAGGCCAACAAAGTCTCTGGGGCGCTGACCAACGGCAAAGTCTCTGGGGCGCTGACCAACGGCAAAGTCTCTGGGGCGCTGACCAACGGCAAAGTCTCTGGGGCGCTGACCAACAAAGTCTCTGGGGCGCCGACCAAGGGGAGGATCAGTGGAGGATCTGGACAGCTGGAAGTCAGCGGAGGCTCTGGACGGCTGGACGGCTGGACGTCAACGGAGGCTCTGGACGGCTGGACGTCAGCGGAGGCTCTGGACGGCTGGGCGTCAGCGGAGGCTCTGGACGGCTGGGCGTCAGCGGAGGCTCTGGAAGGTAGGACTGGGTCTGGTGACAGGGACCATGTCGTTTCTTCCTCCGCCGACGGCCTCCATGGGTTGACCCTGGGATGACGGTAGGCGGATGTTCAGGAACGTTGGATATTGGTGTGGGCAGAGAAACCGGTTGGGTAATGGACACAAACCCTGTAGTTAGCGAGTTTGCAGGCTTGGAGAAGCAAAACCCCTTAGCAGTGGAATGAGCTGGGGTGGAAATGAAGTGTTAATCCAGTCTGGAATAGTGTCACTGAGCCAGGGCTTCTCTGACACCAACACTCGTGCAAGTGACAAAAAAGCCTCCTTCTGGCAAAAGCTGTCGGTTTCCTTCCACATAGTCTTAAGTTCGATTAGGTCACAAACAAGGTCACAAAGTTCCTCTGACCAAGTCTGTGCAGACTCCATAGTTGAGGTAGCTTGGAGCAAAAAAACAACGGGGAAAGAAAAAAAAAAAAAAAAAAAAAAACTGCGAACCCAACGGTAAAAAGAAGCCGCTCTACTGGGTCCAATCTGGTCGGATCATTCTGTTGAGGTGTTGCAGGGAAAGTAGGACCCAAAATGCAGAGAGCAGGCAGACAAGCTGGAGTAATGTAGCTTGAGGATTTATTTTGACAATAAAAAACAAAGTACTCAACAACAAAGGGAGTCCCGACAGCAGCAGGCAAAAAGCTAAATCCAGAGTGAAGAATAGGATCTCCAAAAAAACAAAAGTAATCCAGAAACAGGAACCACAGACGAAAAACTCGAAGGACAAAAAGACAGAACTGAACACGACCGGGAAACGACACGCTGAAATGGCACACAAACTGACTGGCACAAACACAAAACCAAAAACAGTATACAATGATCCGACACAGGACAAGGGGAACACAAAGACTAAATACAGGAGGTAACGAGCAAACAAGGGACAGGTGATAACAACAGGTGAGACACATCAGGGTGGGGCAGAACAATCAGACAGGCGGGAAAACACAAGACAGGAAGTAAAACTAGACAAGACCATAAAGGAAACCGAATACAAAATAAAACAGGAAACAGAACTAAATACAAAAACAGACTACCAAAATAAGACAAAAACCCCAAAACCATAACAGTGTGTCTGCAACGTCATTGTGACCTTTTTTAACAAAATCTTTCACTGCACACATTTACTTGATGTAATGGACTTGTTTTTTTCTGTATATTTCCTTGTTTCATGATATGGTTAACTTCCTAGTTGTGTTACACCTTGGCATAGAAAAAATGGAAAGTCTCTAGACTGTGTAATGTAATGTTTCTTTCTCTGAGCAGAAGCAAAGAGAATTCCCTTCAGTGGGTGAAGGACTACCGACCTCAGACTGAGGGCCAGCAGCTCAGGATTCTTCTTTATGGTCCAGTTGGAGCTGGAAAGTCCAGTTTCATCAACTCTGTTCAAAGTGTCTTACATGGCCGTATGTACGCACACGCTTTGGCAGACAACACCTCTGGCAGCTGTTTCACCAAAAGAGTATGAAGAATTTTTTTAATTGTATTTATTAATTTTATTTGTTATGGACCATGTACATTTTTTTACATAAATGTTGCCATTTAATGTATTGTACCAGAGTTAGCCTTAGGCTAATTTACATCTGCAACAATACACGGGGTGACGTATCCAGAGGCCCGTAAGCTCGCCTCTGGCCCGCCTATATCAGATACACCGATGTGATTGATGCAGCTCGCCTCTGGCCCGCCTATATCAGATACATCGATGTGATTGGTGCAGCTCGCCTCTGGCCCGCCTATATCAGATACACCGATGTGATTGGTGCAGCTCGCCTCTGGCCCGCCTATATCAGATACACCGATGTGATTGGTGCAGCTCGCCTCTGGCCCGCCTATATCAGATACACCGATGTGATTGGTGCAGCTCGCCTCTGGCCCGCCTATATCAGATACACCGATGTGATTGGTGCAGATCGCCTCTGGCCCGCCTATATCAGATACAGAGATGTGATTGGTGCAGCTCGGCTACAAGGGCATAGTTAATGAGCATCATTACTGAATGCCAGAGTGACTCGCTGAGCAAATTACAATTGTGCTCTCGCGAGAACTCTGGACTTCCAGGGTAGTAATCTACACAAAATATTGAATTTTATTGAATATTGACTGAATATGAAATAGTCACCTTGTGTAGCTTTCTTTGTAGTTTCTGTAAGCATAAAGAAACTGGCCAAAGAATCTGGATTCATGTCATTTCATATCTCAATAACGATATACATTACGATATAGCATGTTTTCTGGTAATTTATGAAATAACCACATGGTACAGCCTATTTTTGTATACTCCTGTGTGAATTAAATACTGTACTTGACAGGAAAAGTACTGACCATTTTCTAATTTATTTAATTATTAATTCATTAAATAAAAACATAGTCTACAATATGACAACGTAAAATATCAAAAAATGCTCCCACAAGCAAGGATCAGAATGTAAATCATATGATAGACATTTGTATATCTTTTTGACGATATATATCATCATATTGCCCAGCCCAATGTCAGTTACAGGACTCAGTAGTTTTGTGTTTTCCTGGCAGATATTCCTCAAGTGGCCATTCTCACAAAGATTGATGAGGTCTGTCCTGAACTCAATGAAGATTTTAAAAATATCTACAAGGTCAAGTACCTGAATGAAAAGGTATGTATTAAGGAGACCTATTATGCTTTTCAGTATTTTCTGTCATATCTTTAAAGTGCTCATATTGTGCTCATTTTCACGTTCATAATTGTATTTAGAGGTTGTACCAGAATAGGTTTACATGGTTTAATTTTCAAAAAACACAATATTTTTTTGTACTGCACATTGCTGCAGCTCCTCTTTTCACCCTGTGTGTTGAGCTCTCTGTTTTAGCTACAGAGTGAGACATCTCACTTCTGTTCCATATTTGTTGGGAGTCGCACATACTCAGGTAGCTAGGTAAGGACTACTAGCCAGTCAGAAGCAGAGTATGAGGGCGTGTCCTGACAGTACCTAGGTAAGGACTACTAGCCAGTCAGAAGCAGAGTATGAGGGCGTGCCCTGACAGTACCTAGGTAAGGACTACTAGCCAGTCAGAAGCAGAGTATGAGGGCGTGTCCTGACAGTACCTAGGTAAGGACTACTAGCCAGTCAGAAGCAGAGTATGAGGGCGTGCCCTGACAGTACCTAGGTAAGGACTACTAGCCAGTCAGAAGCAGAGTATGAGGGCGTGCCCTGACAGTACCTAGGTAAGGACTACTAGCCAGTCAGAAGCAGAGTATGAGGGCGTGTTCTGACAGTACCTAGGTAAGGACTACTAGCCAGTCAGAAGCAGAGTATGAGGGCGTGCCCTGACAGTACCTAGGTAAGGACTACTAGCCAGTCAGAAGCAGAGTATGAGGGCGTGCCCTGACAGTACCTAGGTAAGGACTACTAGCCAGTCAGAAGCAGAGTATGAGTGCGTGTCCTGACAGTACCTAGGTAAGGACTACTAGCCAGTCAGAAGCAGAGTATGAGGGCGTGCCCTGACAGTACCTAGGTAAAGACTACTAGCCCTAGTAACGTGTGTTCCAAAGTGACCACGTTTGTCTCTGAAGTAAAGGCTGGACTACAACAGAGCTGTTTGGAGCAGTTTGTGAACAGTGTTTTCTGTTGGAGATGGTAAGTCCCTTTGGGGACACTGTAAACCTCTAACATGCACAAAAAAAGATATACGTATAACAAGGGGGAAAAGCCAAAAAGCATAATATGAGTAGTTTAATGTTAAAATGTTGGATGTGCATGTTAAACATGGCCAAAGCTTCAAATAATGAAACGTAAACATATTTAAAATAAATTCCTTGTAAGCCAAAACCTCAGATTTCCCACTGTTCTAATAGCTTTCTGATAGCTTTCAACAGTTTTTTCTACTCTTGGCTCTGTTAACGTCTTACCGAGCCAGGTTTGCTAAGTCAGAGAAAACTGTAATCTTGGCTGTCGAAGTTGGTAATTTCTCCCCACTTTGGGTCCCATTCCTGCTGGAATGTGTCCGGTTGTGTAATATTTGGTTTAGAAGCCTTTATTGGAGATTTTTCACAGTATAAAGTCCTACTGCCTGCAGTGGACTGTACAGAGGCAGCGCAGACTGATCTCAAGAAGTGGCGTCTGTATGACAATTCGTATGCCATTTTGGCGTGTTATCAAGACGCATAATCGCTTTTTAGCGTGTTTATCAACGCCGTTTGGCCTCCAATGACTTACATTACCTTGCGATTGCGTGTCACTTTACGCCGTAGCAAGTAGTAGCAAAAATCTGCATAGGGAGGATGGCTAGGGTGGAGGATGGGTCAAACAACACAGGACTTTCACCCAGGAGACCGGGACTGTCCCATTCTTCTTTACCTAAACCCAACCGTCCCGTTCTTCTTTACCTAAACCCAACTGTCCCTTTCTTCTTTGCCTAAACCCAACTGTCCCGTTCTTTACCTAAACCCAACTGTCCCGTTCTTCTTTTCCTAAACCCAACTGTCCCGTTCTTCTCTTCCTAAGCCCAACTGTCCCGTTCTTCTTTTCCAATACCCAACTGTCCCGTTCTTCTTTTCCTAAACCCAACTGTCCCGTTCTTCTTTACCTAAACCCAACTGTCCCGTTCTTCTTTACCTAAACCCAACTCTTCCGTTCTTCTCTTCCTAAGCCCAACTGTCCCGTTCTTCTTTTCCTAAACCCAACTGTCCCGTTCTTCTTTACCTAAACCCGATTGTCCCATTCTTCTTTTCCTAAACCGATTTTCCCGTTCTTCTCTTCCTAAGCCCAACTGTCCCATTCTTCTTTTCCTAAACCCAACTTTCCCGTTCTTCTTTTCCTAAACACAATCCGTTCACCATGATGCTAATTCCTCAAGCCATCTTTCCTGCTCCGTCTCTGTGTCGCTCTTACACTGTTGCCTCTGGCAATCCCAAAATGGTGGGTGGGCTCAGACACCTCTGAAATCGTTACATGACAGCAAGATACCATGACACATGTCCTCATTCTCAATATGCCATAGACATACACGCGGATAGCTCAAAATGCGTACAGATAACACGCCACTTGGCTTTAGAAAGTTGCGAATATGTTTATGCAAAGTCATGATGTCACGTTGGGCAGCGACACCAGAGATCTAATTTTTTATTTATTTTTTACGTAGATGGAGGAGATAAGTGCCAAAGTGGGAATTCCCATGAACTGCATCTTCCCTGTGAAGAACTACAATGAAGAAATTGACCTCAACAGTGACGTTGACTCACTGATCCTGAGCTCACTGAAACACATCATCAACTTGGGAGACGACTGCATCAACTTTACCAAGAGTCAGTCCAAATGTTGAGATATACTGAATACAGCATAAAAAGGATGTATTTCATGATGACAAAATGACAATCTTCAACATTTTCCTGAAGGATTTTTAACACAATCTTGTATATGATTTCATAACATTTATTTCTTTAACAAAATATTTTTTTAAAGCTTTATGATTTTGTGATTTTGTCTGTTCAGTGTAATGTAGTTTAATATGATTTTTTCAAAGCCTGAGTTTTGAGTGTTATTTATTTAGTTAAAGGGGAACTATGCAGTTATTTTAGCTTAATTTACCTTAACTGAAAAGCAACTTTTGGCCGGCGAGTGTCAGGAAGTATCGCGTGATATCAGGCCTCACGCTGTAACAAATTGCTTCACGGCACTGCACACATACAGGCCCGGCTGTTACAGGCTTACTAGCTGTCTACATCAGTGGACATGGCTTTGTGTGTTCACCAGCTTCTATGAAAACAAATGCACATGACCAGAGGGAGACGATGGGAGAGAGGAGAGTCGCCAACGAGTTTTACGACAGTGTTGCCAAATATCTATTCCGAAGCTATAGGGGGAGCTCTATAGAGAAACTTGCGAGCAAAAAGTAAGAAAACAGCGAAGAAATTGCCAAAACTGCATAGTGCCGCTTTAATAGTTTGAAATTGGATGTGTTCAGTTGAGCTTCACTCACACATTCAAATCAGAGTTTTACTGTATATTTAACTGTTTTATTTTCTAGGCATGGGAGCAGAACACTCCAGATTTGGAGCAGCCCTAGCTCCTCCAAGTAAGATTGTTTAAAGAAAACATTTATATTCCTAACATATTCAATCTTATTTATGGAACATCACTCATTGTTGCATGATGACTGTATTTTTTCATAATCTTTTGTTTCATCTGAACGTGTATCGTGCATTTGTCAGTTCTCAGCAAACCATGGAGGGAAATAAACTGGAAGTAAGTGTGTCTGCACCTTCAATGTGACTTTTTCAACTAAATATTTCACTGTACACATAACATACTGGTTAAAGGACAATTCAAGCGCAAAATAAACCTAGGGGTTAATAACATGTGTACCGCGTCGACCGTTCTCTGGGATATGTTTTCATGCTAATCGAATGCGTCTCTAGCTTTAAACAAGCTAGCACAAAGTGGTGGTTAGCTGCTAATGCTACCTTTCAGGTCAGATGGTAAATCGGTATTTTATACCACTAACAAGGCTCAAAATATCACCACACTTCCACGGTAGCATAAATACATGTAAACCGAAACATTGAGAACTTTGTAAGTGTACAGACAGTTTATTAAAAAGATAGTTTATAAAGACAGTAGCGTTCATGTTTACATGCGGGCGCCATCTTGGAAAACAGTCATGACCAGTCAAATCATGAACGCTGTGTTTGAGCTATGTTACTGGTCCCACAGCGTTCGTCGTTCAACTGGTCATGACTGTTTTCCCAAGATGGCGCCTGCATGTAAATCTGAACGCTAATGTCTTTGTAATCTATATTTTTAAAATATATAAATTTATTTACAGACTCAAGGTCCAGATAGAAAAGTACACATACAACCAGTAACCAGTAACATAACTCAAACACGGCGTTCATGGTTCGACTGGTTGTGACTGTTTTCCCAAGATGATGCCTGCTTGTATATGTGAACGGTACAGTCTTTATAATCTATCTTTTTAATTGCCGGAATTGTCATTTAACTTTCTAGTTGTGTTACACCTTGGCATAGAAAAAATGTAAAGTCTATACAAATTACAGTTTAGACTGTGTAATGTAATGTTTCTTTATCTGAGTAGAGACAAACAGAGTGCCCTGCAGTATGTGAAGGACTACAAATCTCAGACTGACGGCCAGCAGCTCAGGATTCTCCTTCATGGTCCGGTTGGAGCTGGAAAGTCCAGTTTCATCAACTCTGTCCAAAGTATCTTACATGGCCGTATGTACCCACACGCTTTGGTGGACAACACCTCTCACGACTGTTTCACGAAAAGGGTATGACACACTTTTCATTGCATTGATTCAATTCAATTTTATTTTATTCATAGTACTTTTGATTGCGTTGATAAAGAAAACATATCAAAAGTCTAAAATCTTTGCAAACCCTGGTTAGGGCCCGAGCGCCGACAGCGGCGAAGGCCCTATTGAAACTAAAGGAATTATTTTCCTGGCAAATTAATCGCCTTTTTGAGGGGCTTAACATACTCAAAAACTGACCAAAATTGGCGGTCGCGTCAAGCCTGGTGAAAATTTACGTATTTTAAGGGTTCGCTAGCGCCCCCTACAAAATTAAAAAAGATTAGCCCCTGCAGTAGGCTTAACGTAGACTAACGAAACGTGGCACACATATGTAGCATGTCAAGACGTACAAAAATGCTCATTGGAGCCATACCCTAAACCCAACAGGAAGTCCGCCATTTTGAATTGAAAGTTTGAAATTGAGTGGCCATTTTGTACGTTTTGCCATCGAAACAGGAAGTGGGTGTAACATGAGTGTACATTGTCCAATTTGCTTGAAACTTTTCAGGATTCATAAGAGTCCAACCCTGACGACATCTACAGGCCAATATTGGCTCAATGTCATAGCGCCCCCTAGTGGCAACAGGAAGTAGGCCCAAAACTATAGGTGCTATACTTTAACAAACTCCTCCTACAGATCTCATCCGATGGACTTCAAATTTGGTCTGTACTATCTCAACACCTTACCGATGAAAAGTTATTAAAAGCAAAACTTTTTGTCAAATGGTGTGGGCGTGGCATGGCTGAAAGTGGCTTTAACTATAATTTACATTGTCCATTCTGCTTGAAATTTCCCATGATCAACAAGAGTCCAGGCCTGAGGACATCTCCAGGCCAATATTGACTTTTGGTCATAGCACCCCTTGCTGGCAACAGGAAATCAGCTTTATATGACAAACATCATCCGATTTACATGAAACTTATAACATGTGGTCTACATGTGATACTGAGCCACCCCCTATACTTTAACCACGCCCATGTACTCAGGCCACGCCTACTTTCATAACTTTTTAAACGTTTAATGTAGAGTGTTGTGTGAGGTATCATTGAACTCAGTAGAGAGTTCCCTTTTCATTGGAGATGGTTTGGCCCGCCCCCTATGCTTAAACCACGCCCCTTTTCATAGCTGGTGACCCGTTTATCGTAGACTCTTATGTGAGGTATCATTGAACTCAACAGAGAGTTAATTTTTCATTGATGATGGTCATCCCCGCCCCATACACTTCGTACAACTTTTGCAATACACCACCTCAAACGGCGTACACTCCACTGTGCGCGCTGTGTCCGATGGTTGCGCAAAGGCAGGGTCGCGTGGATCGGCGTCCGCCAGTTACCTCGACGCGCGCAGCGGAGCGAGGGCCCGTCCAATTAATTAAACTTATATTTGTGTTACTTTTACTATTATATATTTTTCAACCATCATTTAAAAAGAAACCTAGCTCACGTGGGGTTTGTAAAGAGGGAGTGAAATGCCAATGTGTGTCTCTAAATCAGAGTTAATAATTGATTTGGGTGGATGATTTAAACTTACATGCAGATTTAGGAGGCGTCACTGCCAATCTGCGCATAACTATAGGCTATTAAGGTTCTGGTTATTAGATTAGATTTGATTAGATTCAATTTAATTGTCATTGCTCATGTCACAAGTACAGAGCAACGAAATGTAGTTGGTGTCCAACCAGAAGTGCTTAAGCAGTGATTAAATAACATATTAAATAACATATGCTACAGTATAGAGTGGAAGATATGAATGATATATAAGTATATAGATATGTGTCTGTATGTTTGTCTATTATTACAGGTATGTACAGGCTATGACTATGGTAATACAGAATAAATAACTATACAGTATATACAGTGGTGAAGATATGTGTGTATATATATTGGTTATGAGGCTTATCCTGTTTTTTAATCATATTCGAGGTTAGATGCACACAGATAAATCAGGTTATTCATATCACTATACAGGCTTTGTGTAAATCACCCTTCTGGATCCAGTTTTGCACCAGCCGCATGATAGATATGTTATTAATCTGTCCACTAACTTGACCGTCTCTGCTCAATTGGACACTGAATTTGTAGAGAACTGCTTCCAAAAATGCAAAAAAAGAGAACTATAATATGGTTTACTATATGCTAGCCTTTTGCTTATAATGCTAACTGCACTTTTTATATCTTTATAGTACACAACCTACAAGATTAGAAAAGGAAGACCAGATACCTTTTACCCTTTGGTCTCCAATGACATCATGGGCCTGGATCCAATCAAAGGTGTCCCTGTGAACGATGTCAAACTGGCTCTGATGGGACACGTGAAGGAAGATTACAGGTTACGGTTGCTGCAAACTTTGCAGATTCTTTTCCCCACAAAATGAGTTAATGTTATTATTTTGAATTAATTTAACTGAATTTAAATTTGTTTTCCAGTTCAATCCTGAATCAACGTTGTCAGACGATCAATTCTACAACAACCATCCAACTAACAACGATAAAGTGCACGTTCTGGTTTGTGTCATTGATGCCAACACAGTACCTCAAATGAGTGAAAAAACTGTGGAGAAGATTCGCAACATCAGGATTGAAGCCAGAGAACTGAGTGAGAGCAGAAATCTCTGTTTATTCTTCCCTACACATTTTTAATAGATCGCACTGCTTGAAGAAAAACATCCTAATGCAGTAGTCCACACAAAATCTTCTGAGTATCAAACACTCATTCTGTAGCTTTGTTTGTAGTTTCTGTAATCACAGAGAACAGCAGCTGTGACGTTTGTACAGTATTTATGTCAGTTACAGGACTCAGTAGTTTTGTGTTATCCTTGCAGGGATTCCTCAAGTGGCCATTCTCACCAAGATTGATGAGGTCTGTCCTGAAATCAAAGAAGATTTACAGAATGTCTACAAGATGAATTACCTGAAGGAAAAGGTATGTTTAATTAGTAATATTATGAATTTGCAAAGAGGTGGAATCACAGTAAAAATGCATTGAGTTATACGGTCAAAACTTTGACAAAACTGAGGGGATCCTCTCAGACCGAGCCACTGTCCCTAACCCGCAGAGTTGAATCCCCAGGGCAGACTCGACTGCCATCCGTTGAGAAGTGTACAAATGTTTTCAGTTCATTATGAAACTGTGGTGGACCGTATTTGAGTATGTTAATTTGGTCAAAATCATCACTGAACTCATGCCAATGGAAAGGTACGAATAGTCAAAGCCTCTTATTGATCAGCCAAATCTGATTTGAATCGGAAAAAAATCTGATTTGGGTCCAGTCCTTATACAGTATGAGCACTGTCTGACATTTTCTCGGGGACCGCCCATTTCTCCGACGCTCCATTGTTCCAACCTCTCAATAACCTGAAAAATTCCCTTTGGTCCTACAGCCCACTAGTCCGACGTCCACCAGCGAAATTATGAATACCACTATGGCCACGCCAAGACCTGCCCTACGAAGCAGCTTGATTGGTTCAGGATAGGCATTTGTCCTTGAGTGGTTAAGGTTAGGATAGCCGATTGGTCAGGGGATAGGACCTGTACAAATGGCGTTACGTTACCTTGCGTAAGCATGGAAGGGCGGGTCTTGGCATGGCCATAGTGGGATTCGTAATATTGCTCGGACTAGTGGGCTGTAGGTCCAAAGGGAATTTTTCGGGTTATTGAGAGGTCGGAACAATGGAGCATCGGAGAAATGACATGGCACCATTTTCTCTACCTAAACCGTTTCTGATACCCAAACTTGGGACACTGACAATTCCTCATCAGATACCAGAGATATGTCACAAAATATTTATTTTTTAAATCCTGCCTATTTCCCCCTCTGCACACTCCTGACCAGTCGCTGCACAAAGTGGTCATGAAGTTGGATTGTCATTACTATGGTTACAAAAACTGTTGGACATTTCTGACAAGTTGCAGCCCTTATTTTTGAAGCACAATTTAATAAGCAAGTCACCTCAAATGGCATTGTCAACACTTTCACAACAGTTAAGGCCTACAACTACCTTCATGGCCAATACCTGATCAGCTTAAATAAATCAGTATTGGTCCAAAAGCCTTGATTGTTCTGAGCTGTAATCTTTTTTGTAAACGTAGATGGAGGAGTTCAGTGCCAAAGTGGGAATTCCCATGAACTGCATCTTCCCTGTGAAGAACTACGATGCAGAAATCGACCTCAACAGTGATGTTGACACACTGATCCTGAGCTCACTGAAACACATCATCAACTTTGCAGATGACTGCATCAACTTCAACAAGGATCAATCTGAAGGATCAGACTGACTAGGTTTGATCAGAGCATAAAAAGGCTGTATTTCATGATGTCAAAAAAAAAAAAAACCTGCAACACTTTCCAGCAGGATTTCCAACAATTTTTTTGTTTACTGCACCATTTGTGGTTTACTTTAAAGCACCTGAAAACGTGGCTACAAATCTCAGAAACATGAAATATGTATCACTAAATAAGCAGCCATAAAGTATAAAACAACATATTTGGGTATTATAGGAGTTCAACACTCAACCACTCAGTTAATCTGCTTCTTTAGGAATGTGTATTTTGTGTATGTTTGGTTTTATTAGATTTAAATTACATATGCAATGACATATGTAACATCTTTTTTAAATCAGTGAGGAGAGCACAGACAAAAGGTTTCTCATGTAAATTGAATGAAATTGTTCTAACTTCATATATTATGTGCTAATGTAAGAATTCATCACTTATCATTTAAAAAAATAAGTTTTCAGGACCTTTCATTTGTTGTATCTTCAATAATCTAACAGAGTGATTAGTGTCTCCATCTTTATAACTATTTTTGTTTATTGTGTTGACATTTAACTTAATTTGGAAACCCACATAACTTTATGTTATTTATACAGATCCCAAACATACCAAATAGTTCAGGCTGCATCTATAAAACTACGTCTTGTGTTATAATATTTCACCAAATGTAACCAACATGTAGTTTCAATAACCAGCTAGAATACAATAAATCTGCTTTTTCAACCTTCAACAGAATGTGATTCCTTTTTAAGAGTCATATGTCCACATGTATTACATGTATTACATATATTGGAGGCAAAAGATAATTGTCCAGTTACATTGATTCAAATATAAGGCACCAGGAAGCTTAAATATAACTTTTGGCAATTGGGACCTCAGAGAAATACTTTCTGATGATGTGACGAATTCAATCTATAAAGATCAAATCCTCTATTTTGATGTAACAGTGCCTCCCACAGACTCAAATACATCATTACAGTTTTTAAGAGATTGTTTTATTTATCCAACAGTTTGATAAATTACATCAATAATCACTCAGCTTTCAGGAACAGAAATGATGAGGTGATATTGAGGGGTTGTTTTGTAGACGAATCCGCCACAGCTCACCAAAAAAGCTGTCCACTGTTTCTCCAAGTCCACCGCTGAGGGAAAATAAAAATGTACTTGTTGCATCTTCATCGGTGGATGTGCACTCAGCGACAAACAAGCATTATGGGGCAAAGAGTGATGGATGGATGGATATATAGGAAATTAATATCTAAATATATGCATTTAACGTTGTGAAACTATCAAGTAGAATTTTCATTTGTAACAATATTTAACCATAGTGATTACAGTTTAGCCCAGGGTTCTCCAAAAAGTAGCTTGCGAGCTACCAGTAGCTTGCGAGTATGTTTCCAGAAGCTCAAACTGAGACCCAGAATGACCATGATAAGTGAGGTAGCTAACTTTGTGGGCCATAGACGTGTAAAGTGGTAATGTTTTCTTGGACCCTGATGGGAATCTTTTCAGTGATGTTGCTAACTATGTGGGCTAAAAGAATTGTAAAATAGTCATGAACCTTTACGTGAAGAACATTTGTATTAATTGCACAGCCCTATGAATGTCTCATTAGGGCATCAATGTGAAAGTATCATCAGTGCTGCCAGGGTCAGCACGTTGATATTTTCCTTGGATTTCTCCCTAAGAGAATATTTTAATACTTTCAAAGACATCACATAACAGAAACTAAAGGGATAGGCACTTGTTATCACTTTATCAGTCACACCTGCCCTACATGCAATACAAAACAGCAGCCACCTACCTTCATAAAGCTTATTATGTTCAGCTGTCAACAATGGTTTCAGATATCTCTTGATTCAAATGTATGGTCACTAGATGCTGCAGTTAGTTTGGCTAACTTAAAACAAAAATGTGTCCTGTTGGGGCAGAGACATGCCTGATGAACCGCTACCATTATCAGACTTTTGTGATTGGGATCTAAGCTATTGCGTGCGTCATCACTGTAGACTCTGACACAATGTTTGCGTATTTCAGTCCTGTTGTGAAAAGTAAACCCAGTTATCAGGCTACAGATCTGTGCCTCGCTATAAAAAAGTTAACTGTAATGTAGAAATACTGTATTATTACTACTATAATACTTAAAGTACAAATCTATATTTGAGGTATGAGAGATTAACCTGCAACAGTAACAACAAACTCAATATGAGAAAATTACTAACAATAAACCATAACCTGTTGAACAGATCTTCCCTTTGAGTGCAGTGATGATCTGATAGATTGAAAAGATTCTTGTTCACTTCTTAAATGTGATTGATGGGCCTCAAATTAAACTGTAGCAAGTTTAGTTGTTATAAAATGAATGATACTACCTCTCTACATAAAATAAAACTCTGCTTTGAAAAAAGGAAAACAAACATCCTGATGTTTACAACATTCCTTGTTGTAAACATGACAACATTTATAGTATTTATAGCTTCATAGTTTTGAAAGTGTGTCTGTTTTATTAAATGTTTTAATGTATTTAAAGCCTGGGTTTTGTGTTGTATTTTTACTTAAGTTAAAGCGTAACTCTCGCCAAAATACATCCTAGGGTCTTTTTGTGAATGTACATGAGTCAAACTTTAGTTTAAAAGCATATTTAGGACAGAAGCGCCACTTTTAAGATTTACCGTATTGTCATTTTTGGGTCAAATGTCCTTTTGAATGGGAGAGCTAGGGGCACTTTTATGCTAGCCTCAAAATATCTATTTTTAACCACTAAGAAGACTCGACACAACATGAGACTTTGCTCCGAGTGTCTCCAGGAGCTCTACACATTAACTCAGCATTGAGAACATTGTTTGTGGACCCAGAGTTTACTAAAAAGAAAGGTTTTAACAACTCACCGTAGCTCTTGTTTCCAGTCGCCGCCATCTCGGCAGTCAAAACGAGTCAATATCAAAACAAGTAGCAACAGATTTAGTATATCCCTTGTGCTCCGGTGGAGTTAATGTGTAGAGCTGCTGGAGATACTTGGAGCAAAGTCTCATGTTGTGTCGAGTCTTCTTAGTGGTTAAAAATAGATATTTTGAGGCTAGCATAAAAGTGCCCCTAGCTCTCCCATTCAAAAGGACATTTGACCCAAAAACAAGAATACGGTCAATCTTAAAAGTGGAGCTTCTGTCCTAAATATGATTTTAAATGAAAGTTTGACTCATGTACATTCACAAAAAGACCCTGGGATGCATTTTGGTGAGAGTTACGCTTTAATACATAATTTGGATGTTTTGATAGAGCAGTGTTTTTGCTCTATCAGTGTTTTTTTAGGATTTTTGAGAAAAAAAGAACGTAAAGAACCCGAAGCTCCTCCACGTAAGTTTGTTTAAAAAAGAAAACAGGTTCTTGTTTATGGACAATTACACACTATTGCATAATGGGGATATCTTTTGACTCATCTAAACATTTGTTGTGCAATTTGTCAGTTCTCAGCAAACCATGGAGGGAAATAAACTGGAGGTGAGTGTCTGCAGCTTTTATCAACAAAATCTTTTACTGCACAAACTATACACGTTTACTTGTAATCAACCTTGTTTTTATGTCCGTTTCCTTGTTCCATGACATCCTGATTAACTTCCCAATTGTTGTGTGACACCAGGGTAACGTTTCTATAAAATATAGTTTTAGTCTATACTAATGTTTCCTTTCCCTGAGTAGAGACAAACAGAGTGCCCTGCAGTATGTGAAGGACTACAAACCTAAAACTGATGACCAGCAGCTCAGGATTCTCCTTCATGGTTCGGTTGGAGCTGGAAAGTCCAGTTTCATCAACTCTGTCCAAAGTGTCTTACAAGGCAGAATATACGCCCAGGCTTTGGCAGACAACATCTCTCACGACTGTTTCACCAAAAAGGTATGACAAACTTTTCATTGCATTGATTCAATTCAATTAAATTTTATTTATAGTATCAAATCATAACAATAGTTATCTCAGGGCACTTTACAGATAGAGTAGGTCTAGACCACACTCTATAATTTACAAAGACCCAACAATTCCAACAATTCCCCCAAGAGCAAGCATTCAGTGCAACAGTGGAGAGGAAAAACTGGAAACCTGGGACAGACCCAGGCTCTTGGTAGACGGTGTCTGACGCTGCCAGTTGGGGGGGTGATGAACAGCGGCAATTAAAGTCACAATAAAGATAATGGAACTATGACTAGAAATAGTAGTTGTTGTAGTTCATGGTGCAGCAGGGCACTGCAGGGTGGAGCAGGGCACTGTAGGGCGTAGCAGAGTCTAGTAGGCCGTAGCAGGGCACACCAGGGCACTGCAGGGCATAACAGGGCGTGGAGCAGGACCATGGCGACAGCTGCAACCATGATTTAGGTGCCACCCTAATCCAAGGAAAACTGTGGGTCAAGAAAACAAAAGCACTCCAGGGAATAAGCTCCTCAGAGTTAAGTTAGTAACAAGCATTTTTGGGACATGTATGCTCACAGATGGAAAGTGAGAGGAGCTCAGTGTGTCAAAGGAAGGAAGTCCCCCCGGCAGTCTAAATCTATAACAGCATAACTAAGAGCTCTTCCAAGGCAAACCTGAGCCAGTTCTATATGGGTTGGTAGATGAATCTGACGACTATGAAGAGAAGCAGAGAAGAGGAGGGGTGCCGTGTCTGTAGCAATACACTCTCCCCCGCCGGTCTAGGCGAACAACATTGATTAAGATCCCAAATTTATATTTTATATAAAAACTTTGCAGACCTTTCTAAAATGTATTTTTTATTTTACTATTACATACTTTTCAACCTAAGGGTACAAAGTGCCTTTAAGAGGTTTCTGCCTTTGCAGTTGAAGTTAAATAAAATTATATAACAAAACTTGTGGTTGCATGAGAAAATCAGCATACTGTATATTTGATGTTAAGTGGACAATGTTTACACAAAGTGAAATAAAACTATGAATACAAGAGAGAGCATAGGTTAGGATCACATTAAGGCCCTGTCTACATGTACTATACAATTTTTTTTATTAACAGGTATTTTCCTCATTTATTTACAGCCGTTCTGGAATCTTGCTTGTTATGGGGTCATAACAAGCCAGGTTACCTCCCCTTTCTCTGCTTTGCCCGCCCAGAGAATTTGGCCAACCCATGAGAAAGAAACTTTCAAACGAGCGAAGCATGGCAAGTTGGTCAAGGCCACTTCAGATACAGTATTAGGGGACCACTAAGGTCTATATAAAAGAGACTTCAGAGACAGTATTAGGGGACCACTAAGGTCTATATAAAAGAGACTTCAGATACAGTATTAGGGGACCACTAAGGTCTATATAAAACAGACTTCAGATACAGTATTAGTGGACCACTAAGGTCTATATAAAAGAGACTTCAGATACAGTATTAGGGGACCACTAAGGTCTATATAAAAGAGACTTCAGATACAGTATTAGGGAACCACTAAGGTCTATATAAAAGAGACTTCAGATACAGTATTAGGGGACCACTGAGGTCTATATAAAAGAGACATCAGATACAGTATTAGGGGACCACTGGTCTATATAAAAGAGACTTCAGATACAGTATTAGGGGACCACTAAGGTCTATATAAAAGAGACTTCAGATACAGTATTAGGGGACCACTGGTCTATATAAAAGAGACTTCAGATACAGTATTAGAGGACCACTGAGGTCTATATAAAAGAGACTTCAGATACAGTATTAGGGGACCACTAAGGTCTATATAAAAGAGACTTCAGATACAGTATTAGGGGACCACTAAGGTCTATATAAAAGAGACTTCAGATACAGTATTAGGGGACCTCTAAGGCCCATATAAAAGCATCCAAAGAGCACCATGTCAAGTGACTAAAACAGATTTGATTTTCAAATCTCTGGTTACTTTGTATCTGTGGATGTAAAATGTAGACTTTAGGAAACGATGATGTCATCTCAATTTGCACATGCCCAGTGTTACATCCGCCAAGGAGGTTATGTTTAGGTTGGTTTGTTTTCTATCTGTCAGCATTATTACAGAAACAGATTTTCATGAAACCTGGTGAAAAGGTGAAGCATGAGCCAAGAAAGAAGAAGCCTTGACTATTGCGGAAGCTTCTGAGCTAGGCTGACTTTCTGTTTCTTAAATTCAACCACGACAGGAAATTGTACAAGAGCAGCTACAGTATTCTGCAGCTCTTGTGGTTAAGGTCTGGTTAAGTTCAGATAGTTAAGGTCAAGAGAAATGTTCAAAAATCCTTCTGATGCCATTTATGCCGTATTTTTCGTTGTTTTCTTTAAATAATTGTCTTACACCTAAATGTTTGATTCAGTTGTTCAAACATTGATTCAGTTGCTCAGTATTGATGTGTCTATTTTTGCTCTTTCATGACGATAATAACTGCACTTTTCTCTTTCTGCTTTTTAGTACACAACCTACAATATCCAAAAAGGCCCAGATACCTCTTACCCTTTTGTCTTCAGTGACATCATGGGCCTGAGTCCAACCGGTGTCCAAGTGCACAATGTCAAACTGGCTATGATGGGAAAAGTGAAGGACGGTTACGGGGTACATTGATTTTGGAACTGGATACAAACTTGTTTTCCAGTTCAATCGTGATTCTAGGTTGTCAGAGGACGACCCATTATTCTACAACAACCATCCAACTGACAACGACAAAGTGCATGTTCTGGTTTGTGTCATTGATGCCAACACGGTAACTTGCATGCAGACAGAAATTGAAGAAAATATTCTCCAAATCAGGATTGAAGCCACTCACCTGAGTAAGAGCAGAAATCTCTGAAAATATATCATAGATATCAAAAGATATCAGAAGATAGATAGATAGATAGATAGATAGATAGATAGATAGATAGATAGATAGATAGATAGATAGATAGATAGATAGATAGATAGATAGATAGATAGATAGATAGATAGATAGATAGATACTTTATTCATCCTGAGGGAAATTTTAGGCATCCAGTAGCTTAGACAACCATAACACAACAAACACACATACACACATATATCTCACATACATACAAATCACTCACAGAAACCCTAACATTGGGTTTTAATCGATAACACTTGAAACAAAAGGCATCCTAATGCAGTAAGCCACACGAGTATCAAGCAGTGCCTCCTGTAGCTTTGTTTATAGTTCTGTAATCACAGAGAACAGCAGCTGCGGTGCGTATTATGTCAGTTACAGGACTCAGTAGTTTTGTGTTCTTCTTGCAGATATTCCTCAAGTGGCCATTCTCACCAAGATTGATGAGGTCTGTCCTGAAATCAAGGACGATTTACAAAATGTCTACAAGGTCAAATACCTGAAGGAAAAGGTATGTTTTAATGAGTAATATTATGAATTTGCACAGTGATGGATTCACAGCTAAAAATGTATTGAGGTACATTAATTAAATTGTTCAGTATACGAGCACTACCCAAACTTATTCTCTCCCTACATGTATATCAGTTTTGATCCAAACTCGATATCCTGGCCAATATTCAAATTCCTACCGGATACCAAAGATCTGTTTTTCGCCTTATGTAAAGCCATGTAAATCTTTTTGTCTGGATTCAGATCTTTCCTCTAGGCCAGTGGCTCTCAACCTTTTTTGTGCCAGCGCCCCCCCTATCTATTATCCAGGTCCCTAAGCGTTCCCCCATCAAATAAGTTGCCCCAAATATTAATGATCATGCTCTAATATTGTTGTTACTATTGTTATCACAAATAATTAAAAAATCATATCATTCATCATCATCATTGAATGACAAACCTTTTTTATATTAGTTTCCCAGCTATCAAAAAGCCATGTGAATATAGAAATTATATTTACAGGTATTTAAAAAAAGGCAACCATTAGACATTCAGTTTAAATTAGGTAACAGCAGCCAATCAGAACGACTAGATATGTAACATTCAAACTTTAATTAGGTATTACAAACACTAACAGTAGCCAATCAGAAACAGCTAGCAATTTAACATTCAAATCTATTTTTCATTCAAATCTAAATCTATAATCGAATTGTTCCAACGGAAAACAAGCTGACACTTATCAAGGGGTAAAAGCAGAAGGAAATAAGTTTACAACTTTTGAAAGTTAGTGAGAGCCCGTTGTTGATGCTTAGCAGAGGTTTGCTATCGCCTGTCTTGTGAATAAATAGCAGGAAAAAACGTTTGGAGAAACGCATCCCCACATCGCACTGCGTTTTGAGGAGGTGTGAGAGTCCCGTTCAGTAAACAGTGACATCACTGTAACATCACTGCCTCTATCTCTTCCACAAGGAAGTTTTAAAACACCAAACCCTAACCCTGAACTGCCCGGGAGTTAGTGGAACAGCTGATTGTTCGATATCTCTTTTCTTTCTCTCTGTCTCCGTGAAATGAAGCTGCCTTCAGGTGCAGTAGGAAATGTTGTGTTCTATAAAAGATCTGATGACAAATTGTTACTGTGAAATATAAAGCCTACTTATGCCACATTGGGGGCTAAAAGAACACAACAGTCGCACCACCCTGCGGCGATTGCTTTTTATTTTTATTTATCTGAATGCAGCTTCACGCTGAAGTACGGAGTTCATTTAAGACGATGCAAGACGATCCATGAAGGCAGCGCAGAGCTGCGCCAAACAAAGCTGACAAAAGCACTGTTACACCCCAGTCTAGGGGTGCCTAGGACGCAACATTAAAAGACCCCCATCTTCCCCGTTTCCCAAATAGCCACAAACACAACTTTGTGCGAACGTCAGAAAACTCATTTATTTTACATAACATAAATGGTATAGATAAATTATACATTGCTTCAGGGTGGCCTGCTACCAAAAATAACAAACAAAGAAAACTGTCTACGGAGGTAAGAAACTGACCTAACAAACAAAAGAGCAAAAAGATTAACAAAAGACTTACCTCCCTAACTAAATAAACAGGAGAAAACAAGATCTATACCACTGGAGGGCCACCCTTACTTCTCAAATGAAACAATACCTAATCTAAACAAGATATCGCAACAACGGTGTGACCGGTTGGGAGACGACGAGGATGAGGAAATGCCTGTTGCCCCCCCTCGACGGCTGCCATCTTGGCTCCTTATATCACGTGGTTTTCCCCCGCTGCAGCCAATCAGGTTTGGGCCTGAAACCTCTCCACCAATTGCCGTCGGGCTATGGCACACACCTATTTGCATACAGAATTGAACAGAAAAAACACAGGGCACCACGCACACACAGAAGACAAAAGAAAACTATGACCACAGTCATAACAAGCACAGAAGAGAAGAGTTATGATACACTGTCTCGTCCAGTCGCAGTGCTGTGAACTGGCAGGTACCGCCCCTGTTGAGAAACACTGCTCTAGAAGCAGACTGATGTCATGAAGTGGCGTATGTATAACACGCCAATTCGTATGCCATCATTGGCGTGTTATCAAGATGCATACTCGCTTTTTGGCCTCCATTGACTTACATTACCTTGCGATTGTGTGTGAATTCACACCGTAGCGAGTAGTATGAAAGGGCCAAAATCCGCGTAGGCAGGTTGGTCGGGGGGGTGGATGGGTCAAACAACACAGGACTTTCACCCAGGAGACCGGGGATCGTGTCACGCGTGTCACATTTCCTTTGTGTCCAGCATGTGATGTTTCCTTTACATGTTCGTTCTTTTCCTGCATGTCACGTTTCAAAAACCGAAACCTATTCTTCTTTTCCTAAACACAAGCCGCGTATGACGTTTCCTAAACCCAACCGTAGCCTCGCGATAACATGTAGCCTCACGATAACACGCCACGTGGCTTTAGAAAGTGGCGTGTATGTTTACGCTGTGACGTCGCAGACTGCTGTCCCTGTATATGGCGTAGACATACACGCAAATAGCTCAAAATGTGTACAGATAACACGCCACTTGGCTTGTATTGGCGTGTATGTTTACACAAAGTCATGATGATGTCATGTTGTTAGGAGAGAGGCGGCAACTTCAAATCAGTTCTCAATTTTTGTTTGCCTAATTATGTGTTTTGTTAGAATTTGTTCACCTGATGAAGACTGACACGATCGGTCAGGTCTGGCCAATACTTGATCTACTTAATAAGATTTGTATCTGTCCAATTGATCGGTTGTCCTGAGATGCTGTGATTATTTTTAATCATAGATGGAGCTGTTCAGTGTTAATGTGGGAATTCCCATGAACTGCATCTTCCCTGTGAAGAACTACAATGAAGAAATCGACCTCAACAGTGACGTTGACTCACTGATCCTGAGCTCCCTGAAAAACATCATCAACTTCGGAGATGATTGCATCAACTTCCATAAGAGTCAGCATCGTCATGCTATGTCATATCAAAATAACAATCTGTGACATTAACCAGCAGGATTTCTAACAATCGATGAGTTATTACTTTTTGCTTTCCACGTTTGTATGTGTTTTACAACCCCAAATCAGAAAAAGTTGGGACAGTATGAAAAACACAAAAAAGAAAGTAGTGATTTCTAAATGTACTTTGACATGTATTTCATTGCAGACAATGTGAACACAAAATATTTCATGTTTTGTCTGGTCAACTTAAATTCATTTGTAAATATACATCCTTTCCTGTCATTCAGACCTGCAACACATTCCAAAAAGGTTGGGACAGGAGCAATTTAGGGCTAGTAATCAGGTAAATTGGTTAAATAATTATGTGATTTGAAACAGGTGATGTCAACAGGTGATTGCAATTATGATTTGGTACAAAAGCAGCATCCAAGAAAGGTCTAGTCCTTTAGGAGCAAAGATGGGCCGAGGATCGCCAGTTTGCCAACAAATACGTGAGAAAATTATTGAAATGTTTAAAAACAATGTTCCTCAAAGAAAGATAGGAAGACATTTGCTTTTTTCACATTCAACAGTGCATAACATAATTAAAAGATTCAAGGAATGTGGAGGAATTTCAGTGCGTAAAGGACAAGGGCGCAAGCCTAAGCTGAACAACCGTGATCTCCGATCCCTCAGGCGGCACTGCATCAAGAATCGTCATTCATCTATAAGCGATATCACCACATGGGCTCAGGACTACTTTGGCAAACCTGTGTCAAGTACCACAATACGTAGTTACAGCCACAAATGCCAGTTAAAACTGTACTGTGCCAAAAGGAAGCCCTATGTTAACATTGTCCAGAAGCGCCGTCAACTTCTCTGGGCTCGGAGGCATCTGGGATGGACCATCACACAGTGGAAACATGTACTGTGGTCAGATGAATCAGTATTTCAGGTATTTTTTGGGAGAAATGGACGCTGTGTGCTCCGGACCAAAGAAGAAAAGGATCATCCAGACTGTTACCAGCAACAAGTCCAAAAGCCAGGGTCTGTCACGGTATGGGGTTGTGTCAGTGCCCTTGGCAAAGGTAACTTGCACTTCTGTGATGGCACCATTAATGCTGAAAAGTACATAGAGATTTTGGAGCACAATATGCTGCCTTCAAGAAGACATCTTTTCCAGGGATGTCCATGCATATTTCAACAAGATAATGCAAAACCACATACTGCACACATTACAAAGTCCTGGCTGCGGAGGAAGCGGATACGGGTACTTGACTGGCCTGCCTGCAGTCCCGACCTGTCTCCAATAGAGAATGTGTGCAGCATTTTGAAGCGCAAAATGCGACAGCGAAGACCCCGTACTGTTGCCCACCTTAAGACTTGTTTGCAGCAAGAATGGGACAAAATTACACCTGAAACACTTCATCACTTGGTGTCTTCAGTCCCTAAACGTCTTTTAAGTGTTGTGAAAAGGAATGGCAACATTACAAAGTGGTAAATGCTTTACTGTTCCAACTTTTTTTGAAATGTGTTGCAAGAACCAAAATAGGAATTTAGTTTTTGGAAAAAAAAAACAATAAAAATCATGAGGAACACATTAAATTATGTGCTGTTGTATTGTCTGCAATGAAATACAAGTCAAAGTACATTTAGAAATCACTATTTTCTTTTTTTATTTGTGTCTTTCATACTGTCCCAACTTTTTCTGATTTGGGGTTGTATATATATATATATATATATATATATATATATATATATATATATATATATATATATATATATATATATATATATTAGGGCTGTCAGTTTAACGCGTTATTAACGGCGTTAACGCAAACCCATTTTAATGCCGATAATTTTTTTAACGCACGAGTAACGCATAGAGAGAGCAACGGGATCTGTTAGTCCACTTCTTTAACTGTCTATGGCCACACCATGTCCCGCCCTACGAAGCAGCTGATTGGTTTGGTTTAGGCATTTCACCGCGAGTGGTGAGGATAGTGGATTGGTCAGGGGATAGGACCTGAACAAATGGAGTTATGTTACCTTGGACGCCTGGCCAATAGTAGTGATTGAAGGGCGGGTCTTGTAATTTCGCAGACCGCAAACAAAACAGACACAAGCCTCGGCCGGTTTTAGCTTGCTAGCCACGGCGATTATCTTCAGAGCGAGCGAGTAGTGACTCTACAGTCAGTGAGAGAAACAAATGAGGCAGTACTACCTGTAGTACTATCTGCAGGACTATCTGCAGTACTACTTGCAATATAACATCGAGGTAACAGCGTTACATTATGTGACAGATTATTATTTCCAAGTGTGAATGTTAGTGTGAAATTGAACATAACGTAGCCTATATGACAACGTTGTTTTCAATAAAAAAAACATTGTCACAAAGCAAGCCAATCTACTTTTCCATGCTGATAAAAGAATTAAAATGAGAAAATATAATGGGACAAAAAGAAATCAAGGAACATTTAGAATAGATAAAAATGTGCGATTAATCGCGATTAAATATTTTAATTGCTTGACAGCACTAGTATCTTTTGGTATGCATTTCAGAAAAAAATGGTTAGGATTCAGGTGTAATTGCAAATAGTGATTAATCATGATTAATCCACTGAAAATTGTGATTAATTTGATTAAAAATTTTAATCATTTGACAGCCCTAATATATATATATATCCTTGACACACGTATACTATTAGTCCTAATAGTAATATACAGGCTTATGTTGCAATCTCTTAGGCCTACATGGTGTACCTATATTTAAATAAACGCAGTAGCGGAGTTTATGCAGTGTCTTTTATTAGGGGTCCAAGTCCAAGTCTGGAAGAAACGGCGGTAGCAATAGCTACGCCGTTCGCACAGTAGGACTGTGGAACCCTATTGTTTTTCTAAAGATTATTTTCCATTATTCTTCTCCGCGTAAAAGTCCCGCTACAGCCTAAACCGTACATGGTGGGCGGGTGCCCTTTTCAGGACTGGTCCAGAACTCGGCAAGGACCTCAGGCCCAACAATTGACCCACTTCCACCACTAGGTGGCGCTATAGCAGAAAAAACGTGTTTGACCCTATAACTTTCAAACCGTACATTGCACATTAAAAATACACATATCCCCGCGTTTCCTGGATCAAACTGAATCTCCTGACATAGGCCACGCCCATTTGCGCCTAGACTTTTATGCGTGTAAAATTGCGATTTATCAAAAACCTACTTTTTCGAACTCCTAGACCGTGCAACCGATTCGCACGAAACGTGGCAGGTGGCACCTCCAGACCAACCTGACTAAAAGTTATGAACAGAATTTTTATAGGATACAAATTGCACATATTACGCACAAACAAACTTGTGTAGCTAACTATGAAAACGCCAACTTTGCCATATCTCGGTCAAAATATATGCTATCAACGCGCAACTTCAGATTCTTGAATTCCCATGACACTCAGGAGGGGCCCAACACATTTTTTTAAAATTGGCCAGTAGGGGGCGCTACAAGTACAAAATGTTTATATATCATGAACCAATTTTTTACCAAATTTGAAGGGTACTATCCAGGGTCAGTCTGGAGACCACCCCCACCGTGGGGTACTGATTGGTCGAAGTGGACGTGGCCTATGAAACTCACGTCTAGATTCACCCCTTACACTGATGTGAGCCAATTGAAATTTACATGGTAGATATAGAATGGGCCATGGACTGCACCTACCAAATATTACACATGTGGACCACTAGGTGGCGCTATAATGTTTTTTTGCCTTTAACTCCCACATTACACATCGCACATTAGAAAACCATACGTCTACCTGTTCGTTCAATCAATCTGAATCTCATGATGTAGGCCACGCCCATTTCTGCTGAGAATTGTGCAAAACCAACCTTTTCAAACTCGTCCTAGGCATTGCAACCGATATGCACGAAACCTGGTACATAGCACCTCCAGATACACTTAAACAAAAGTTATCCAAAGAATTTTGCTACATTAAAGTATGCGCATTTGACGACCAAACAAATTATCCTAGCGAGCTACCAAGCACAAACTTAATCATATGTCGGCCAATTTAAAAGGTATAAGCAAACCATTTGCTTGTGCTAAAACCTTGCTAAAACCTTGTGCTACATAGCACTCCGATGCTCTGTACAAATTTGGGGAAGATCGGCCATTAGGGGGCGCTATAATAAACGTTTATGTTTTTCAGCAAATAACAATGCATTTAAATGGGAACATTTCAATTGCAGTATCTCAGCCACAGTACATGCTATCAATGCGAAACTAACTAATCTAAAGTCAACGTAGACTAGATTGGGCCCTTTTGCTCCATCGATGTTGATGGGATATTTACATCGCAACGTACTGCAGACCTTGCGCCTCACGCATCTTGATATTTACCGACGTTTGCTTCCGCACCGTCGGGCTTTAGGTTCCGCTTTCGCGCACTTCCCTGGGCGTCAGGGGCAACTTGCATCGGTGACTTGGATCCCGTCATAACTGCTTGCAGTTCTAGTTTTACTCATGTTTTTTTCTTGAGTCAGAGCCAGGCAACCATGAACACGTGTCCTCCTGGACCACCACCCCGACCCTGTCTCCTGACAGCAGAGGGGCTGGAAAAACAAGCCAAAATAACTCGGTCAACGGCAGAAATAAATCGTTCACTTGTGATCATTAACCTTTAAAAGAGAAAGGAAAACCTGAAGAATAAATAAAAATGTTGTGCATCGTCATGTTTCCTGTATTGAATATAATTGTCAAACATAACACTATCTTTTAAAAGCGTTGAATAACATCCTGTTAATCACTCCGACAGAGCGCTCCACCGTGGCCCGTGCGCGTACATGTGCACTGTTGTACCGGCACATATAGAGGTCTTCTGAAAGAGCCAGATCTGCCATTGCTGATAAGTGATCAGCTGATGACTTCTCCTTCTCCTGTTAAACTGATTATATGCTGCACCGCAAGGCCACACTGACTCGAAAACTTGCGTACACGAGTTCAGACAAGACTTGAGATTTTATTGCAGCCTACTTTTAAATTGATAAATGCCGAACTTTGTGTAGGAATCAGCGTACGCC
Organism: Gymnocephalus cernua; assembly: GCA_023631565.1. Lineage (NCBI taxonomy): Eukaryota > Metazoa > Chordata > Actinopteri > Perciformes > Percidae > Gymnocephalus > Gymnocephalus cernua. Next base: position 33,089,568 of record CM042440.1, read on the forward strand.
CGTCCTACGCCTGTCTTAGGTCGTACGCACGTTTCACTGTCGCCTACCTTTGTTGTAAACTACAACTATTAGTGTGTTTATGCAGCTGGCTGCTTTCACAGCCAAAGAGAAAAATGTGCTTGGCTGAGGGGTCATTTCATTAGTGAGCAGAGAAGGAGAAAGTAGTACCAGTTGTAGTAGTTTTGAGCAAGTTAGAAGTTGTTTAAGTGATTTATGAAAAAAAGCACAAAACAATATTTTGTTTTTGGACATTTTTGCCACAAAGGTGTCCAGAGGGAGTATCTGGCACTACATTAAAAATACTAATGCAATCAAATCAGTTGTGTTGCTTATCTTTGACATATCCAAGACTCTAATCACCACCAAAACACCATTCCCCTATGATTTATTTTATGGAAAATAATTAATGTTCTGTTGGGTTTTTCATAAATAATAATTACTTTAAAGAATGAAACTGGCATTTAAAGGGTTAAAATCCTAAAAAACGATTGAATGTTTGGTCATTTGAGCAGGTTAGAAGTTGTTTAAGTGATTTATGAAAAAAGCAGAAAAAAATATTGATATATGATGATTTAATAACAGTTGTTTGGACATGTACATTTTTGCCATGAAGGTGTCCAGAGGGAGTATCTGGCACTATGTAAAAAATACTAAAGCAATCAAATTAATTTGTGTTGCTTATCTTTGACATATCCAATACTCTAATCCCCACCAAAGCCTCATCTCCATATTATTCATTATATGGGAAAAAAAAATGTGTTTTTTTGTAATAAATAATGAAATTCTTCAAATAAATAAACTGGCATTTAAAGGGTTAAAATCCTGAAAACGATTGAATGTTTGGTAGTTTTGAGCAAGTTAGAAGTTGTTTATGAAAAAAAGCAGAAAAAATATTGATATATGATGATTTAATAGCAGTTTTTGTGTGCGTGTACATTTTTGCCACTAAGGTGTCCAGAGGGTACAAAATTTGAGGTGGGCATCATGGAATGAAATCTTGCTCTGTCTACCTGTGATGAGCATTGTGTCAGTTTTAGAAGTTAGATTATTGAAAAGCAATAATGGTTAAAAATACTTTACAATAAAAAATAGTTCTGTCTCTGAAAGTTAAATGATTATTGATGTCATGTATCAAGTTGTTGTATCTGCAAGGTCTATCAACACAGCTCTGCCGACTGCACGTAACCAGGGTTAAGACGGTAAACAAAGAAAGGAGGGCTAACGTTAGGCTAACACCTTATCGGCTATCACTACGCAGCATTTTACATGCCAATTGTAGGAATATTTTATTAAGAGTATGTGTGCATGTGCTAGTTGCAAAAGAGCTGTGTGCAGTCAAATTGAGGAAATGGTTAAAAGTACTCTGGGTGAACTCTTGATGCACAGAAGGTTAAGCTTAAATCATAAAAATAGTTCAGGCCTTAAAAGGTTGTGGTGGAAGTTTTCTTAACAGCACGGGTTGAATTTCAAAAGTTAAAGTGAGACAAATAAAGACTATTTGAGAGAGAGTATTTATTCAACAACACAGTTTCACAAAACGCACGCAGCAGAGTGAGAACATGTCTTCTGGTGAATTTAGAATACAACCCATCTTATAGCTGAAAAACCGTTAGGAACACCCCTCCTACTAATATATTTAGCAGAGCCCCAATTAACCCAAACACCATAAACAGTTTGAAACTTTCTCACAACCTCGCCTTTTGCCCCAGTTCCAAAACGAAACACAACACCTGTTAATCTCAGCTTCCCAGGACGGAAAGGAAGTGTCTGAAAAACACAGTTCATGACTGTTTATGGCGCTCCTTTAACCTTTATCTGTTATGTTTAGCACAGAAGTCAAACAAAAGGCCTCAATAAACAAAATAGCTCTAGTCTCTTCAAGGTTTAGGTTTTAGTTGTTCCATTCTAGAGGGTATTCTAAATTGGCACATAAATGTAGAAGAATATAAGAAAGTAAACTGTCTAAGGGTAATTTTGCCATTACAAGGTTATGAGAACAAGAAGAGGAAGTTACACCAGACAGTGTGTGTGTATGTGGCGACAGAAGAATCTGCCTGGAGACAGGAGGATGAAACCCCATCGAGGAAAATGATACAAGTTGAGGGATATGTAGAATGGGGCTCACAACTTGAAAGAGACTTTGTTATGCTGAGCTCCGTACTTTCATTTCTGAAGTTAGGGATACTTAGTGTCTTTTGTGAACCCACATGTGTTTTGCAACTTAACTGCTGGACTCAGTAAACTTTGCTTAACTTGAATTCTTCGTCTCAGACTCAATCCTTGAGTTTTGGTATCCATAAATCCTATCAACAAATATGCGTGAATTAGAGTAATTTGAGTCAGATATCTCGTCCTTCGGTTCTGTGTCTTTTTCGCCAGAATTCCCCTGTCACAATGTAAGGTCTTGAGTAAACAAAATGGACAATCTTCGACTGCGGATCATTCGTAAATGTATAATGGACTGCCATATCATGATGGACGATGAGTGTGAGGCTATGAAAGCGAGACACATGAGTGTAGATGATGTTACCATCGCAGTTGACTAATCACTCACAGACCCTCCCTGTCGCACACACAGTGTCCAGCTCTGGCAGACTTGCTCTCTCTTCCTTTTAAACATGAAATAAAAATTAAAAGTCATTAAATTTGCAGAAAATTACTCACACTGACTTGAAAAATAGTCTCAAAATTCTGGAACCCTACTGTTTTCTTAATTAGTTGAATGTCAAACCACTGCTGGATGACTGCTGGATTACAGTAAAGTCTCTTTAAGTATATACATTTGAGCATGTTACACAATTTGTAAATGTAAGCTTTTTGAACATGGATCTACTTTAAGTAACAGAGCTACAGTTAAATGTGTTAGCTAACTTAGTTTCCTTTATTAGCTATGTTAGCTGCTTAGCATCAGCTTTTTAGCTAGTTAAGTTTGCTGTGAAGCTTGTTTGTGTCTTCGATCACTCTTTTCTTAATCAGTTGAATAAAACCACATTGTCCCCGGTTTTCACCGGGGACATCGGTTTTCATGTCCCCGGTTTTCACTGTGACTGACAGACCCAAAATTGGAATGAAAGACAGAAAACATTGACATTGTACAGTCGCGCACCCTACACGCGCAGGCTCAAGACAGCTAAAGCAAGTGCTGCTCAGAGCTCAACTTCAGTAAAGTTAGAAAGATATTCACAGATTCGAACTTCCGGGATCAATTTCTTTGCAGTGTAATGTTACTAAATTTAAAAAAAACGCATCATTCCTACCGTAGTAAGGTAAACAACAAGCTACAAACTCATTTTCATCAAAACGAGCCGTCCTCCAACCTGGAGAAATAACATTGGTCTCTACAAACAGCTGGCGGTGAGATGGCAGTGAGACGAGTGCTTAGGGACCGTCTACAAACTACAACACTGAAAAGAGATACAACAAAAATATGTATTAATTTAATGATTAAATAAGGTAGTGTCTCCAAACTTACCTCAATTATAACTTGCCTCCTGCTGGTTGTACTACAGCGCTTACTTGAAAGAAATAAGCATATTTATAATTTTGGGGAATATTTTTTGCCAAAAACATTTAATACATGTCTCTAAACTTACCCCACGCATAATTAGTGTTCTGCTGATTGTACTACATCACTTACTTTTCAAAAATAGGCAAATGCATAATTTTCGGGACTATTTTTTGCCATACTTTTTTTTTAATGTGTCATAATTACAAAGAGGCATGTCTCCAAAATGTTCTTACAAGGAAGCATGCCCATGGACACCCCTAGGGGGGCTTGTGCTCTAGGTCTAGTGACACCCCTGGGGCAGTGTCCCCGTTTTAAGTTCTACTCTGTCCATATCAACCAAGGTAAGAAAACCGAGAAGGCACAAGCGTCAGACAGTTACTGCCGTCGTCCATTATCACCTGACAATTGACAACTCGTCAGGCATTAACCCTTAAATGCATACAGTGTATGTGTGTGTGTTAAAAGTATACATGAGGACAGTGTGTGTGTTCAAAGTACACTTGAGGACAGTGTGTGTGTGTGTGTGTGTGTGTGTGTGTGTGTGTGTGTGTGTGTGTGTGTGTGTGTGTGTGTGTGTGTGTGTGTGTGTGTGTGTGTGTGTGTGTTTAGTAGGGATGCACCAAATCCAGATTTTTGGGGTTCGGCCGAATACCGAATCAATTTTATTTATTTTATTTATTTATAGTATCAAATCATAACAAGAATTATCTCGAGACACTTTACAAATAGATTAGGTCTAGACCACACTATAATTTACAAAGACCCAACAATTCTAGTAATTCCCTCAAGAGCAAACATTCAGTGTAACAGTGGCGAGGAAAAACTCCCTTTTAGGAAAAACCTCGGCAGACCCAGGCTCTTGGTAGGAGGTGTCTGCCGGGGCCGGTTGGGGTGTTATAAACAGTGGCAATAACAGTCACAATAAAGATAATGGATCAGTGACTAGAAAAAGTAGTCGTAGTAGTTCATGTCATATCAGGGCAATGCAGGGCGTTACAGGATGTAGCATGGCACAGCAGAGCATAGCAGGACGCAGCAGGACGCAGCAGGACACCGTAAAGAGTAGCAGGGCAGTGCAGCGTAGTAGCACTGCCCTGCTACAGTACAGTAGCAGTAGCAGTGGACTCGGAGCAGGACCACGGCGACAGCTGCATTCATGATCTTGGTGCCACTTTAATCCAAGAAACATGCTGGACGAGAAAAAACATAAGGACTCTGGGGAATAGACTCCCCAGAGATAGGTTAGTAACAAGCATTTCTGGGACATGGATGCACTCAGATGGGAAGACAGAGGAGAGAGAAGCTCAGTGTGTCAGAGGAAGTCCCCCAGCAGTCTGAAACTAAAACAGCATAACTAAGAGAGACAGGCTAAAGAGAGATGCCTGGTCGGGCTAGAACTCTCCCCAACCGGATCGGGCTGGATGGGTGGGGTCGGTTGGCTGTGAGTTTCTGTTTTGTTTTATACTTTTCATTTTGGTTTGCATTTTGTTTCCTATTGTGTCCCCCTGTCAGTTTCTCTGTTGGCCCTGCCTCTATCTGTGTCTCCTGTGTTTTCCCTCCTCCCCCTCCTACCTTCACCAGCCAGCTAATTGCGCGCACATGCTCATCACTTCCAACCTTACCTCTCCAGCCGTACACACCTGACAGACATCAACTACAATCAAGCCCTGCATATGAACCCCGGATCTTCTCACCAGCTTTGCTTGATCGTTGTCTCAGCCACTCAGATGACATACAAGCTCTCTGAGGCCCGTTTCACATAGGACGCGCAAGAGGCAGCGCTGCGCTATGAAACCCATTATTGTGTATGGCTTGCGCGCACAACAGCTGATCTGCCGCTGCGCTGAGCAAAGCAGCATTTTGCGGCTTGCCGTTCTTGCGCGTGCCGCGGCCAAGGTTAAACATGTTGTTTTAGTTTTTTTCAGACACGTGAAAGCACGTCACAGCGCACTGCGGCTGCTCTAGCCGTCAGCATCTCCCAGAGCTGTACGACACAAGTCCGAGGTCGTACAGAGACCTCTGACGCAAATCTTGTGTTTATGTCCAAAGCAAGTATTTATACCAATGACACAATCAAACTGACAAGTCCATATATACGCCATTGTTCATACTAAGATAGTGAAACTGCTTTGTGTTGTTGTCCATATTTAACAGTTCACTGTAAGTATAGTCTAATGAACAATGCACGTGAGCACTATTCCATATATGTTAAGTAGCCTATATACATTACTGATCTGAGAAATGCGCCAAAGCAATGGAGAAAAACTGTAGCCTACTGTTGTGAGCTGCAAAAACCAAATACCAAGTTGATTAGCCTATATATGGCTCCATACAGGTACTTGTAAGATATATTTGTATTTGTATGTTTACATTATGTAAAATATGTTTGGACTGATTGACACGTCATGTTCGTTTTCATTGAAGTAGGTAATATGCCTTTACAGAATAATTACCCATTAACAAGCGTACGTAAACTCCAGTTTTGGAGGAATTAATTGTACTACATATGTATTAAACAAAGTGTTTTCCAGAGTATGAATGGATGATGATGATGATGAATGTATGAATTTAAGCTCATATCTTAGCTTTATTATACCCGACTGCAATGACTGCAGACCTCTTATGTATGTAAAATGCAATGACACGTAGTGTTAAAATGCACAAATAATCCACACGTCTTCATCTTCATTTTCCTCATTTATTTATTTTTAAACAGGGACAATGTACAATATACATTAACCTTAGACAGGAGAGATGCATTTTACCAGGTTTCCAGTGTAGTCCCTGGGCAGGCTGATGTCAACAAATACATTTACTAAAACCAACATTAACATGATGGGAGAGCCGGGACATTTGAAACGCGGGACAGATGAAACATTCCAGTTTTCTCCGAGTGCAGTGATGACAGACAGACTTCCTCAGGTCAACACATAGAGCATGTTAACCTCCTTCTATCAGCCAAATATCTTCCTGTTATTTCCTTTCATCACGGAGTTACAGGCGATAAACCAGTTTTGATGGTGGAAAGTAAACTTCATCAGCGGTTACATTTTTTCGATTATTAATGAGTGTTTTTCATTTAAAGGTTTGACTACATGCTTATTCAGTAGATCATTTAGTGTTCTCCACAATCCCAGACTTTCATATTGCATACTTGTTTACATGGAAAGCAAAACAGGTTATAATGGCATATGTCTATGTCGGGACAGGTCGGGCCCCGACATGGCTGTAACTCCATGTATTTTAAGTAAATGCACAAATATCTGTGTTTATACAATAATTTATGGAGGTGAGACATGGAAAAGCAGTTTTATAAAAATGAAAATATATTTGAGTCCACCAGGTAGGGGGTCGAGTTTCCCCATGTTATCCTATGGAGACTGACGGGCTGTGTGTAGTTAAGGGGGGTTATTTGGAGTGCAGTGGTCTAACCCAGGCGCGTCGCACCCGTGGGGGATGTGGGTGTTTTAACACCCACACTTTTCCCGGTGAGAGGGTTGAACACCCACACTTTTTCTGCAGTTTTTCAGCAGTCGAACTGCCACCGTAGCTACGTCGTAGGCTGTGTGTAGCGATTGCGTCCATAGCAACGCTCTGTTTTTCATGGCAACGGTGTGTTCCCACTATGGCAACGCCAAGACCCGCCCTTCAATCACTACTATTGGCCAGGCGTCCAAGGTAAAGTGACCCCATTTGTTCAGGTCCTATCCCCTGACCAATCCGCTATCCTAACCATAACCACTCGAGGTGAAATGCCTAACCCCAACCAATCAGATGCTTCGGAGGGCGGGTCATGGCGTTGCCATAGTGGGATTCGTAATTTTGCCACCGGTCTTAACAGACCGCGTCCAGTAATTTTAAGGAATAGGGTAAGGTAATGTAAGTATCTTTAGTGTTTGCCGTACATTTGTTATCACCGTTAATGTGTTACATCAATGTAAAGCTTAACTCTTTAATGCTGGTACAAATTGCTATCGTAATTAGGTAGCTAGGTAGATACAACCCGAGCTAACGTTAGCTAACAGTGTCAGGAACCCAGCATCCTGAGCCTGTGTTGCCTATGTTTTGTTTGCTCTAACCTGAAGTTCATTTGTTTTTCCGAGTTTCCCTGAACACATCCCGGCTGATACTCCAACTGCTTACACCTGCTGCTATCTACACACCTGGTCTTGATCATCATTCCCTGCACTATTTAAGCCGTGTCCTGACAGTCATTCCCTGCCGGATCGTTAGCGTACACAGTATGTTTTTGCTCACGTATCTAGTTCCTGGTTTTGTCAAGTCTTTTGCTGTTTTTTTGCTCGTTGTTGCCAATCCCTAATCTGCCGCCTGTCTTCTGCCTACAGTTCTTCACCTGGATTTTCATTCACACCTGCCTGGCTTTCAACTTCACTGCGTTTCATCTGGATCAGTACAAAACCCTGCTACCTTCCATCCTCCTTCCCTGCCGACCAACTGGACCAAGTCGTTTCCACATACCTTACCAATAAATACCCACCTTGTACTCCTACTTACCTGGTCCTGGTCTGCTTTTGGGTTCCTGCTCTAGAAAATCGTGACAAACAGAACCTATCATTTAACATTAGGCTTTTAGCTAGTTAGCTAGGTTGTCTTTTGCCATTTGTGTTCGTAAAGTTTAATGTACGGTGGCATGTTCATCTCTTTTTATATGCCGTTACTGTAGCTATATGCGTAGCAGAGATTTAGAAAATGATGTGTTTATCAGTTGTAACTACAGGATGGGAGGTAACTGCACCTTTTTAACTTCACTAGCAACGTTAAATGAAAGCTAATATGTACGAGTAGTTTCCCATGTAAGAAGTATAACGTTCCGTAACATTAGCAACGTTATAGCATTCATAATAAACGGATCATAATATAATTACGTATGTGCTAATTTGCCTGGTAAATAGCACAACAGATCTAAACACTGGGCATAGCCAGGTGAAAATGTCTTGTTGACATATAACAGTAAAAGACTTAATGTAAAGGTCTGAATGGAACCCATTAGGCTACCCATGAGCATTAATACATAGAGGCAGGAAGAATTGCTTTACCAGTACTGATTATTGAGTGTATTAAACCAGTATTATTATTGCAGAGATGGGGGTTGCAGTATCAAGATGCAGAAAGAAAGAGGCAGGAGAAGATTGACACTTTTTTCAAGAGAAATCCTGTAAGTGAAGTTGAAAGCTGAACGTTGAAAAATGTTGACATTAAACAGCAGTAGCCTATTTCCATTAGATATTGTTTGCATTTATTTCATGATATTACTTTTCAATATTCACTGAGGTTTGCTAGTGCCATAGCTGTACCTGTTTGGCCCTATTCCTTTACCACTGCCCATTATTACCACTTAGGAGAGGAAGTTGCTGGAGGCATCAGTTTCAGAGAGAGCACAGGAAGGTTCACAGGTGAGCAATGAAATGAATGTTACAGTTTGTGAAAGAGGTGTATATTAGTATTCTGCTAAAATACAACACATTGCTTGTTGAATTTAAAACAAATGAAATGAAATAATTTCTAACGTTCTTTTATTGAACAAATTGAACATTGACTTGAATATAAAGGCAGCACTAAAAAAGAATGACCATTACATTTGAATGTGCAGTTTTCTACTCATATTTTCTTTCACCTAAAACAAAAAGAAATCAGTTTTGTGTCTATAGCGATATGTCGCAGACTTTCGCGATGTGTATATTGCGCCGGTTGATATTGCGATGACGATAAAAAAACGATATGTTGTGCAGCCCTAGTTCCGAGTGTGTTTTTATACTTTTCTAGTATCACTCATTTAAATGGGAAACTTTTTATATCTTGTATGTTATACATTTTGTACCCCTCTGTCATTGTATCCATCGTTTTTATTGTTAATAAACAAATCACATCCATCCCCCTCACTTTTGAAAAGCTTGCTACGCCCCTGGTCTAACCCACGTAAAAAACGACATTTTCCACAATAGACATACATAATAAACATGATATAAATGGGAACACCTACTGTTCTAGCTATAAAAAAATGGCAGAATCATCCACAGTGCATGATATTTCAATAACCGCGTCATACGCGCTTCATGATGACGGCGATTAGTTGTTAACAGACATTCACGAAGACGTAAAGCCCAGCAACAATCTATGAAACATGACGCACGCCCCACTGTTGCTGTAATAATTCCTGAACGGTTTTGTTCAAAGCTGAAGATGCATCTGTATTTGACAGATGACAGGTGGAGGTTTCTAGTGACAAAATATTAGCTTTCAGTGTGATACGATCACTTTGTAAATTATGTTTAATTAAAAAGTGTTTCAACTGTCCCGGCTCTCCCCTACCCTTCATTCATTTACAGATATGCTCCCACATACACATCAGTTACTATACATTATGTCAACATGTTTGTTTTAAAAGAAGACATTTATTTATTTTTTTCTATTTAGAGGAGTGTAAGAAAAGGTGGAAGAACCTAAGGGACGGGTACATAAAGGAGAGGAGGCAACAGAGAGACATAAAAGTGGTACAGGGGCAGACCAACAAAGTACTTGGAAGTACTTTTCCATACTGTCTTTTCTGGAGCCACACGTCAGGGAGAGACAGATTGTAGAACTGGGGTATCGGAATGTTGTTCGTATCCGGGAAATCGTAGAACCGACTCTAGTCAGCAGACTGTCAAATTGCTCCCCGTTGAGCCAAAAGTAGCCCTGGAACCGGTCACAGTGCGGAGCTCCTTCACCAGCCTGAAGTCTGGACCTGAGGGTCTCGTGCACCCACACCCTTGTTGCTGCGGCTGCCTTCCTCCGTCTTCTCCTCCTCTCAATCAGGGCAACTGCCAAGGCTTTCTTTTGGTTTACAGAAAGAAACCTCTTCGCCACCAAATCACAGGTGTATACACAATGTCGCATGTAACGCACATATATGTCAACACCGGACGGACGCAGACGTGACGTGATTTAAATATCGTCGCATGTATGACGTAAATTTCGAAACTCTGCCTCTTCTGCGCTGAGCCCGCTGAGCCCCGCGGCAAGCACAACGAAAGTTATTTTGGGAAAAGGACAACCTAGCGGCGAGCGCAGCGCATGCCGCGTCCTATGTGAACGGGCCTTGACAATACTGTTGCTTACCTGTTTCTGTCCGTTGTCGAGTCTAACCTTTCTCTGTGTTTTGTTTTCTTGCAGTCATTACCTGGGTAAAAAAAAAAAAAAAAATCATGAGGAACACATTAAATGATGTGCTGTTGTATTGTCTGCAATGAAATACAAGTCAAAGTACATTTAGAAATCACTATTTTCTTTTTTTATTTGTGTTTTCCATACTGTGCCAACTTTTCCTGATTTGGGGTTGTAAAAAAAGTACCTGTTAGCAGGTACTAGGGACTTTTTTCGTAATGGAAAACAAAAAAAGGCGAGTAGAGTCGAGGTGAGTCAAGCAGGAACCATGTAATGGAAAAATGCCAATAGCCATAAGGTTTCTTCCTGGCGTGTGACAAACAGGTTTTGCAGCTCATAGCAGGCGTGTGATGGTATCACAGCTCTCTCCTCTATGAGTCACACTGAGACAGATCGTGTTTACTTGCAAGTGAAAGTGAAAGTGACAGTTGTATATAAATTTGTTGTAATAATCCCTCAACTCAGATTCTGCCTTTGACTTGCTTCCAGTACAACATTAGGTATGAGTTTTTCCCTAAAGCTTGTTCTCTTATGTTTAAATGGTAAATTGTGTTTTCTGTATTGATGATTTTAATGTTGTTTACAGAATAGTATTAGGAAAATATAATGTCACCTGTTATAAGTTAAATTTCTACTTATGTTTGGTTTAATTTTGGGGGAACTCTATAGGTTCTATAGTTATTATAGTTTTATATTTCATAGTTCATTATATTGTGTTTGGTTGAGTTTCATTCATGAAATACTTTACAGTTCATAAAACCCTCTTGGCTATGTTAACACTTGGTATTGTTGCGTTTGTAGGAATTTGAGAAAGGAGAGGCTTTGTCCAATAATGTTAGCACCTCTCTCTCTCTCTCTCTTTCTCTCTCTCTCTCTCTCTCTCTCTCTCTCTCTCTCTCTCTCTCTCTCCCTGTCATCATGAATCAGCACATTCATGTGTTGAAGCATTGGTGCATTCCCATAATAATAGGAGCCAGTGCTAATTTGCAGATATACCCAAAGCTACAGATGAAACGTAATCACTTTGATTGTTTTTGAGTGTAAGCAAGCACACTTGTGTGTACGTCTATCACACACACACAGGTGCTGAAACACAGAGTGGGAAGAGTCTCTCTCTCTCTCTCTCTCTCTCTCTCTCTCTTCCATTTTCACTTTCTCACAGCCGACTGCATTGAACGCTCCACCTACGTAAACACCTTCCCGTAATCAACGGCGCCGTCATTACGTCGACCAGCATAGTGCAAGCATAGGGTTCGGTTCGGGGGGGGAAAATTCTAAAGTTCAGCAGAAACCAGAACCCGTCAAAAAGCCCAGTATTCCTGGATTCGGTGCATCCCTAGTGTTTAGAGTATATATGAGAACTGTGTGTGTGTGCTTAAAGTATATATGAGGACAGTGTGTTTGTGTGTGTGTGTTTAAAGTATATGTGAGGACAGTGTGTGTGTGTGTGTGTGTGTGTGTGTGTGTGTGTGTGTGTGTGTGTGTGTGTGTGTGTGTGTGTGTGTGTGTGTGTGTGTGTGTGTGTGTGTTTCAAGTGTACGTGAGGATTGTGTGTGTTAGACCTTTTCTGTTTTAGTTCTGTACTTATGCTTTTCACTGGGGTTATTTCCCAGTTCCTCCTTTTGTCTGATTGCTACTGATTGTGTTGATTTCACTTCATTGTACTTCACATCGCCTGTAATCAAGCATAACGGTAAGCCTGCAGTGTTGGCGGCGAAAGCTAAATATTCTACACGCTATTCATTTCTTCATTTTCTTGACTCCTTCTTATGTTACTCACTTCATCTCAATGAATGTAGCGATTGTTTATTTAAAAATGTAGAACTTCAGTTTGATCGGTTTGTTTCACAGCACTTAGTGAAGAAATTAGACTGATTCCTTGACACTATATAGTTTGTTTAGCATTTTAATCAACATTGAGACAGCATTGTGGTTTGTTAAGTTGCACTGGAGTTCAGATATAGGCGTTTTCAGCAGATTTGTAGTATTAATATGTATTTCATTTTTTAAGATACCATTAAATATTCTTGTTCTCTTGCTGTTTATTTCCATTCTTTTTTTTTCTATTTAAATGAGGATGGATGAAATGAAAAGCCTTTGCATGTTTGCACTGTATTTATTGAACAATGAATGGAAATGGAATGAAAAAAACAGAACACAGAGAAACTTTCCAACATATTCATATAAAGTGATTTTTGCCCCACAATATGAATACAGTTTGATTATAACTTTGATTTTGTTGGTAACTGGTGTTGTAAAATTGCAATATTACACTCAATAGTTCCACTGTCATGCCAATAATCACATTCAATGTAGTATTTCCCCGTGTGTCACCTGCACATCCATGTCAACATCAAAGTCCCCCAAATGTTTAATTAATCAATTCATTTAATTGGTTATATAAACAATTTCTGAATGTATACACAATTTATTGCCAAATCTGCATGTCTCAGAGCTGCAGAGGACTGTTGGCATTATGGGTGGGGGGGGAATTGATACAGCATATTATTGCAATAATTTCAATGGCCATACTGTACAGTCCCTCCAGAAAAATGGGTTTGTGTTTTTGTGATTTTTGCGGGAAAAAATCCTTGATTATGCGGCACGTTTTCTTAATAAATGCGATGGAATATGCGGGATATTTATGCAATTTTATGCAATGAAATTGCAGGAACTTGCAAAAATTGCGGGAACTTGCAAAAATTGCGAGAACTTGCAAAAATTGCGGTTTGATGAAAAAGAGAAAAAAAAGTGATTCTCCCAACACCGTGTTCTCAGTAGGTGAAATTATGTCACTTCATAACGTTCCCATGGCAACAGGGGAAAATGGCTGCTCTTGTGTGAAGTAAAGGCAACATTTTTCAACTTTCTGTTGAGATATATGTGACTTTTTTGCAATGAAAATGCGGGGATTATGAAATCATGCAATCCCCGCATATTTTGCGCCGAAATCGACAATTTATGCGGCGAAAGTGCGCCGTATTTGAAAAAAATGCGCCCTAACTTTGATATTATTTACTAAGCGGTTAGCCCACTCAATGTGATCTCATGGGAAAGTGTATAAATGGCCACTTTTAATGCCAACTCATTACGACTTTTTAGTAAACCTTGACCTCTCTGACCTTTCTTTTAGTGCCAAACTAACGATTTGCTACAGTCACAGTTTTAAATGTGTGGTATGTTTAGGCAACAAAACTTCTTACATAAAGTAACTTACGTAAGTAAGTAACGTACTCAACATACATAACCAAAACCAATGGTTAAGTTAAAATAACTTGTTGCATATGAGACACAAACACCAGTCTGCTGAGTTAAATCTTGTGTTTGTTGAACCCATTAACCATGAATGGACTTTCTCTACATCTCACTTCTGGAGCAGTTGCTCTGGGTGTCTAATATTGATGTGGATAGGTTTACTGTTGAAGCACGGGGTACATGGCATAAAACGGCACACGAAAAAGCAAAAAGAGCATTGTGATAACAGAAAATGACTTAACAAATGGGCATTATTCAAACGCCATTTTGTGAGACCAGGCTGGCCTCTTGCTTGGTTTATGATATTATTTATAATCCATGATGTGTTATAGTATATGAGCAGCCAAGGTACATTGGTTAATTATTGTCAAGACAAGGCAGTTTGTTTTTTTCTGATACATAAATTACTATATTACAGGTGACTATACAACTTGCTCTGATTAGACCTTGGACTCACATTCTTCCTTTGACTTTCTTCCATTACAACAGGTATGAGCTCTACTATAAAGTTTGTGATCTGATGTTAAAATGATAAATTGTGTTTTCGTGGATTGTTAATTTCACTTAATTTCAATTAAGTTTTTGATAAAAATCATTGTGTGACATGCTAATTAGTTAAAGTCATACTTATGTTTTTTTTTAGTTTTAGTTAAATCCTGTTTTTTGTGAACTCTGTAGGTTTTCATTAATGCTTTGGTTGAGTTCAATTTCACTCAGTTGACAGAACTTACAGTTCATAAAACCCTGTCAAGGATGTTTGAGAGACTGCATCAGTGAATTCACGGATGCGGAAAAATAGGTTTTAAAAACATAAAAAAAACATTAACTAATGTTTTATAATGTGGGTTCTTTAATCTTTAAATCTGCTCTTTCCTATGAAATATAAGACATCAATGTTTTAGTCTGCTTCAATTTAGTAGTGTGTGCGATTTGGGAGATAGAAATAAACATAAGCAGTATTCAATATTAATTATTAAAACTGTAAAAAGTAACTAATAAATGTGACGCTCTAATATAACATTGACATTACTATATTTTTTAACTGTTCCACTGAGGTGTTCAGTCACCTTAACAATTTATTCAAATTTTGGTTTTATGTGTTTGTTTTAACTCCTCAGCCATGGGAGTAATCTACAGCTTTTTCAGTAAGACTGTTTCTTTTTTAAATTATAGGTATCATTCATATAAAGTTATACAATTGTTGTAATTATTTTTGTCTTACTGGAACATGTATCATAATTGTCAGATTTCAGTAAACCATGGAGGACAATAAACTGGGGGTGAGTGCGTCTTCTTTATACATTTATTAAGGTTCCAAGCCTGTGATTAACATTTTTGTTTAACAAAATACAAAACATACAACTCACAACATTAACAATCCCCCCCCCCTCTGTCATCACCATCCACCCAGACAGAAATCAAGAAAAGATGACAGTAACTACAATATGCCAGACCATTCAGCAAAATAGTAACAATATAAACCATAAACCAAATAAACATATTTAAAAAATGACACCATAAGCCCATCATTCACATCTCTCCCTAGCACAAAGTTTCATAGGAGCCCTCCAGAAAGTTCAGGTACTTTCCCCATTTTCTAGCATAGACATCCAATCAACGCCGCCACCCTAGCCATTTTACAAGCCCACTCCTGGATTGACGGCACCCCCCTTTCATCCCCTTAAAGGAACATGCCGACTTATTGGGACTTTAGCTTATTCACCGTAACCCCCAGAGTTAGACAAGTCCATACCCTTCTCATCTCCGTGCGTGTTGTAACTCTGTCTGATGGCTCTACCGGTAGCTTAGCCTAGCACAGATCCTGGAGGTAACCGGTTCCAAGGGTAGTCACAGCGTGTACAAATAACAAGGTCACATGAGACACAGCCATCTTCTAATCATATACAAACTGGGAACTATATTCTCAGGAAGGCGAAGCATTGCTACTCTGCTTGGGGCTTCTCAGGTGCTGCAAGCATGTCATTCCGCCCAAGTAGCAGAAGTAGCAGTGCTTCGCCTTCTGAGAATATACAACCCCAAATCAGAAAAAGTTGGGACAGTATGAAAAACACAAATAAAAAAAGAAAGTAGTGATTTCTAAATGTACTTTGACTTGTATTTCATTGCAGACAATGTGAACACAAAATATTTCATGTTTTGTCTGGTCAACTTAATTTCATTTGTAAATATACATCCTTTCCTGTCATTCAGACCAGCAACACATTCCAAAAAAGGTTGGGACAGGAGCAATTTAGGGCTAGTAATCAGGTAAATTGTTTAAATAATGATGTGATTTGAAACAGGTGATGTCAACAGGTGATTGTAATTATGATTTGGTACAAAAGCAGCATCCAAGAAAGGTCTAGTCCTTTAGGAGCAAAGATGGGCCGAGGATCGCCAGTTTGCCAACAAATACGTGAGAAAATTATTGAAATGTTTAAAAACAATGTTCCTCAAAGAAAGATAGGAAGACATTTGCTTATTTCACCTTCAACAGTGCATAACATAATTAAAAGATTCAAGGAATGAGGAGGAATTTCAGTGCGTAAAGGACAAGGGCGCAAGCCTAAGCTGAACAACCGTGATCTCCGATCCCTCAGGCGGCACTGCATCAAGAATCGTCATTCATCTATAAGCGATATGACCACATGTGCTCAGGACTACTTTGGCAAACCTTTGTCAAGTACCACAATACGTAGTTACAGCCACAAATGCCAGTTAAAACTGTACTGTGCCAAAAGGAAGCCCTATATTAACAGTGTCCAGAAGCGCCGTCGACTTCTCTGGGCTCGGAGGCATCTGGGGTGGACCATCACACAGTGGAAACATGTACTGTGGTCAGATGAATCAGTATTTCAGGTATTTTTTGGGAGAAATGGACACCGTGTGCTCCAGACCAAAGAAGAAAAGGATCATCCAGACTGTTACCAGCAACAAGTCAGGGTCTGTCATGGTATGGGGTTGTGTCAGTGCCCTTGGCAAAGGTAACTTGCACTTCTGTGATGGCACCATTAATGCTGAAAAGTACATAGAGATTTTGGAGCACAATATGCTGCCTTCAAGAAGACATCTTTTCCAGGGACGTCCATGCATATTTCAACAAGATAATGCAAAACCACATTCTGCACACATTACAAAGTCCTGGCTGCGGAGGCAGAGGATACGGGTACTTGACTGGCCTGCCTGCAGTCCCGACCTGTCTCCAATAGAGAATGTGTGGCGCATTTTGAAGCGCAAAATGTGACAACGAAGACCCCGTACTGTTGCCCACCTTAAGACTTGTTGAAGCAAGAATGGGACAAAATTACACCTGAAACACTTCATCACTTGGTGTCTTCAGTCCCTAAACGTCTTTTAAGTGTTGTGAAAAGGAATGGCAACATTACAAAGTGGTAAATGCTTTACTGTTCCAACCTTTTTTAGAAATGTGTTGCAAGACCCAAAATAGGAATTTAGTTTTTTGAAAAAAAATAAAAATCATGAGGAACACATTAAATTATGTGCTGTTGTATTGTCTGCAATGAAATACAAGTTAAAGTACATTTAGAAATCACTACTTTCTTTTTTTATTTGTGTTTTCCATACTGTCCCAACTTTTTCTGATTTGGGGTTGTAGTTCCCAGTTTATATATGGTTAGAAGATGGCTGTGTCTCATGTGACCTTGATATTTGTACACCCTGTGACTATACAAATCACAACATGTAAATAGGAACATGTTGCCGTTATTTTGTCACTTATTCGGAGCAGTAGGCTAGCTAGCGGTGGGGCCGTCAGACAGAGTTACGACACGCACGGAGATGAGAAGGGTATGCATCGACCTGTCTAACTGTCGGGGTTACGATGAATATGCTAAAGTCCCAATAAGTGGTGTGTTCCTTTAAAATAAGCTGTCTGGCTATCAATAAACCAGTCTGGACCCAGCTGCTGATGCGTTTATCTATTTCGTTTAGGATTGACCCTTCTCCTAGAACAAATAATCTTGGGCTGAATGGAACCTGGGTACCTGCAATCAACACATAGGTTATCATGTATCCCGCTCCAAGATTTCTGGACCTTATCACAGGATCATAGGACATGAAGTTATTGGCAGTCCTCTGTCTTACATTTCTAACAATTTGGTGTTTTCAGACCAATTCTAAACAATCTGAAGGGAGTCCAAAGAAGTGATGCATAATCTTGAAATGAATGAGTTGCACCCTCACATCGCGTGACAGTTTTATTATTCCTACAAACTCTGTCCCACTCCTCATCATCCAGGGCAATACCACCCTTTCATTGATTTTTATTTTAAACGTTCTAAACCATAAATTCAAATTGATTAAAAAAGGGATTTCTTGCCCAGCTCTAGTTAGAGCATTTTGCCTAAGAATTAAAATGAAATGCTTCGACATAATCTGTAAAATCAGATATGTTGTATTAATAAAGTAATGGAAAGGGTTGGGGGACAGCTATGATGCTTTTGGTGCATAAAGGTGAGGTAGGTGTTATAGGCTATATTCATCATTTATAATTTCATTATCTGAATAATGCATACTAATATGAATATATCAGCCAATATATCTAAACCCTGAGTAATTTACATTTTAAAGTCTAACATACTGTAATGTATGTTTCCTTTCCTGAGCAGAGACAAACAGAATGATCTGCAGTATGTAAAGGACTATAAACCTCAGACTGATGGCCAGCAGCTCAGGATTCTTCTTCATGGACCGGTTGGAGCTGGAAAATCCAGTTTCATCAACTCTGTTCATAGTGTCTTACAAGGCAGAATGTGCAGACCAGCTTTGGAAGATAACACCTCTCACAGCTGTTTCACCAAAACGGTATTAACAACTTTTGATTGTGTTGATAGACAAATAAAAAAACAAACATTTTTATGGCATATAAAACATTGCAATAGTAGGATGTATAATCATAATTATCAAGGGTCAAGCCCGAGGAGGTTGGGAGGCAACACAGCACACTAGGTGGCGCTATATTAAAAAACTCTTAAGCCCTATAACTCCAATAACATACATCACACATTCAAAAACCACGTTGCCTGAATTTAACCAATTCTCCTGATATAGGCCACGCCGATTTCCGCATAGACCTTTTTTTCCACAAAATCACGAAATATGTACACATACCATAAAATACACATGTGGACCACCAGACTTCAAACAGACTATATTTTCACAATATCGTGAAATGTGCAAAACCTACTTTTTCAAACTCCTCCCGGGGTATTTGTCAGATCTGCCTGAAACTTGGCATATAGCATCTTCAGATGGACCTTACAAAAACGTTTTTTGCTCAGTTCCCGAATGCAGCGATGATGCCCTTATAAAAAAGATAGCAGAAGGAGAGGGACAAAGCCCCAATGTCAGTCTTTATCCCAGTACTGTTCATCTGGTGAGCCATACTACTTTAAAATAAACAATGTTTAGAGGGGGAAAAAAAAGGAAAATAAAACTGTGGATAAGAGATCATAGCATCAAACAACTATTATTCAGGAAGATCCGTTTTATGAAAAATGTGCAGCAGTGACACAGCTACAGCAAATACACTGTTTAAGGTCAGCAGTTGACAAGAAGCCTTGATTGCTGCTCCATTGACTTCCTGTTTGTTAAACTGAACAATCTAAACTCTTATCAAAGCACAAAAACAGACACATACAGACACACAAATTAGCTAACATGCAGGACGTTTTACAAGAGCTGTTACTCTGCTGTCAAGTTCACCCAAACTAAAACTGCTTCTGCACCTCAGAAAGAAAGACAAACCAGAATTGACTGTTGATAGGAGTAGGTATGTAAACCACAGTCTCCAGTATCAAAGTTGCAAGCTTCATACGTCCATCCTACACCCCTACCTCCTACCAAAGAACTTAATGACCAGTGCTGTTCCTCCGAAACATTTTGTCAGATGTATCAGATGTATAGTTCTTAAGGTCTGAATCTACAATTTTGTGATGTGAATGCAAAGCAGACTAACCATATTTTGTGATTGTAAATATGTGATTTTTGCATAAATGTCACGCACTATTAAATCTGTCAGCTAAATGCTGATTGTAGGGAAAGTAATCTGTATGTAACCAAGATTAAACTGTCCAATGACTGAGCTACCTGTTGGTCCATGTTTCACATTTTACCTTCTTCCCTACTTATTTTTTAATACGTCAGTATGAACATGAAACAAATCAGAACTGATCTATACAATTAAAAGTAAATAAACAAAAATGATGAATCCAAAACTGCAAATAAACTATTTGGTAGCTGGGTATTGATTGATATTGATTTTTGCTCATAGTATTCATAATAATTGTACTAACTCTTCATATCTGTTTAATAGTACACAACCTACAAGATTGAAAAAGTCTCAGAGACCTTTTACCCTTTTGTCTTTAATGACATCATGGGCCTGGCCAAGGAAGGTGTCTCTGTGGACGACATCAAACTGGCTCTGAAGGGACACGTGAAGGAAGATTACGAGGTACAGTTACTCCAGAAATATCTTCCACAAAAATTGCTAATTTTTAAAGGTGCCCTGCCACACATATTTTATTACTTTGTGGTAATGTCTACCATGGACTCTGTAACATTTTTTGTGGAAAAAATGCTTTGCTTAACCTTGTTTCAAGCCGTTCTAGCGTGGTATAGAAAGCCTGCAGGAAGATTTGTGCCAGTTCTCATTAATATTCAACAAGCTATGCTGCTTGACTCTGATTGGCTAACAGCTAGCCAATGAGAGCCTGGCTATCAGCATCCTTTACACAGCGTAACTGGGCGAGCTCATGAATAGTAATGAGCTCATGAATAGTAATGAGCTCAGGCAACACCACGTCAGACTGACCAGCTTTTGGAATTAGCATGATTTCTCCTCTTATTTCTTTTCAGTGGTTAGAGCTGACAGAGGAGGTAGCAGTTCATTTACACATTCACCACATAACACACACATATATGGACTGTACAGTTCACCTACCCTGTTAGCTGCTAGCTAGCTAGCTGTTGTCTGGGAGGAGAGAGTGTTCAGTCAGGCTTTGGTAATAATCATCATGCAGCAGTCCCGTGTGTATTTGTAGCATATATATGGATATATATATGATATATATCCATTTTGTGTGTGATCCATCTGGCGTTGGAGAGTAGGATTCTCTGCTGTGGGGATCGTTGTAGTAGTTTCCGTCTGGCGGCCGTGCTTCTGTTTCCTGCCCGCAGTCCTCGCTTACCGCGCCGACAATAATCGCGAGAGCGCCCGCTGGTCGTGGCTGTCCTCCGGAGCCTTTTTGTTTGTTTATTTCCCCTCAAAAATAGGTAATTGAGCGCTGTAGTGGTTATGAGCATATTATTGACTATGTAACTACATGGAAACGGGCAGAATTATGCCTGTGCCTTGTTCAGTAAAACACTAACAGACGGTCCTCCAGAGGACATCTTCCAGACCAGCGGGCGCTCTCGTGATTGTTGTCGGCAGAGAATACTACTCTCCAACGCCAGATGGATCGCACACAAAATGGATATATATCATATATATATATCATGTATATGCTACAAATACACACGGGACTGCTGCATGATGATTATTACTGAAGCCTGACTGAACACTCTCTTGTCCCAGACGACAGCTAGCTAGCTAGCAGCTAACAGGGTAGGTGAATGTTGAAAATGCATCTTGTTGTCATGTAAGGGCCCTGTTCATGTTACACAGACATTTTAATTGCATTTTGTGTCTGTTAAGGTACACAAAGACACTATTTATTTTATGCCCCCATAACTGCCGTTTAGCTAAGTGGAGCGGTGGGCATTAGCTACAGGAGCTCCGTCTAGGTAGCTGCTGTTGTGCTAACTGTTTTTGCTATAGACAGGTCTCGCATAGTTATATTTAGAAAGATTAACGTAAAAATTGGCCGGATTTCTCCTTTAACTTGATTTAAATTTGTTTTACAGTTTAATCCTAAATGTACGTTGTCAGAGAAGGATCCATGCTACAACAAACATCCGACTGCCAACGACAAAGTGCATGTTCTGGTTTGTGTCGTTCCTGCCGACACAGTATCTGACATGAGTGTCGAAATTCAAGATAAGATTCGTAACATCAGGATGGAAGCCAGTAAACTGAGTGAGAGCAGAAATTTGTTTATTCTTTCTTATTTATGATTTTAATAAATCACATTGCTTGAAAAAAATCATCTTAATGCAGTACAGTCACCCCCTGTATCTTTGTAGTTATTGTACTCACAGAACAGCAGCTGTGGTCCATCTGTATTAATGTCAGTTACAGAACTCGGCAACATATTCTCATGAACAGGATCGTACAATATCGTACGAAAATGTATGCCCACCAATTCGTATGATATCCTACGAATAAGGCAACTGCCGGCTGGTCACATGACCCCGGCTACAGAGCTTGAAAGCCCTGTGTTTTAGGAGCCAAACGTCCCCCCCGTCCTCCTCCCTACTAGGATCTTCACGCTCTTATCCAGCACCAGTCAATGTTATGTTGACGGGAATAAGTATGTGGAATACCTACAGTGCTTTACCTTTCAGAGCCCTATGTACGAATGGTTCAGGAGAATCACCTGGACTAGTTTTGTGTTCTCCTTGCAGGGATTCCTCAAGTGGCCATTCTCACCAAGATTGATAAGACCTGTCCTGAAATCCAAAACAATTTGAGGAATGTCTACGAGACCATGCACATTAAGAAGAAGGTATTTTTTATTGGTAATATTATGAATTTCAACTTGAACTGTATTATTGTCATTTGAACTGTCATTATTATAAATTTGTATAGCAACACATGCGGCACGTGCAGCCACAGCGCGCCCACAAGTTTCTGCTGTGCCAGCAGTGGAGGGCATACACGCTCCTGCAGGTAAACTCTGCTCGCGAATTTGAGTTCTGCATGCGCGGATAAAACTGACTTTTGACATTTTGTGGCAGAAACCAAGGGAGGCGCTGGCCCTCCTATGATTGGTCACTTTCAAGGTGATCCCACCCACGGACCTCCTTAGTTTACCTCAATTGACAGCTTTCATTTAGGAAGCTCTGAGTTGTTGTAGGCTACCAGCCGACAGAGATGTTCACAAGTCATTTTTTGGAAGTCCAAGTCGAGTCTCAAGTCTTTGAGCTTGAGTCCAAGTCGAGTCTCAAGTCTTTGAGCTCGAGTTCAAGTCAAGTCTCAAGTCTTTTGCCACGAGTCCAAGTCAAGTCTCAAGTCTCTGGCCATCTGATCTGTCCCTGACACTGTATTGTTAAATCTTATGAATTCAAAGCATGTCCTGTAGCTGCCATCCATACAGTACATTATCAAAATCAGTTGTAGGATAACTTTATGGGGTCTACTTAACACATCCCTCTAGCCCTCAGACCTCGTGAAATATTAACCTATGTCTGTCACATTATATGGATACAACTACAAAGATACACTTTGCTTGTTCCCAGGCCATCCCACTATTAGCACAACAATTTGTGATGGTCAGCTTGTTACCTGTGACTATATATGCTTAATGTAACATCTCTTTCACTCAAAAAAATGTCTAATGTTGAAGTGGAAATCAAGAGAATAGTGGCAGCACCACACCAGTTACAGAACAACATGCATCACAGTGTCAGTCCAAATTACGCACAATAAGCAGTTTGAACTCACTGATGTAATGCAATTTATTTATTTTCTAAGTGTTAGTACGCTCAGTGAAACAGCGACAGCGCGCACAGATCTGCTGTGCCGCGCATGGATGAAATAATGAAATAGTAAATAGGACTACAGTATGTATAGAAACTACAGTATAACAGAAATATGTGCAGAATTAAGACAGTCGAGACGGCCCAGTGTTTGATGGACCGGGTACACCTTGTTCACTTAATAGCCTACAAATCATCCACGTCCTTTACAACTCTCAATTGTTGAATTGGTGTGAAAAGAGTAATATCTGCGTGTGTGAAATTATATAATTTGCTTGCTAGAATGTTTTATTGTGCTCATAAGATATGACATAATCCCGACGCCATAAATTTGATCTGCAGCAGGCATCAAATCACTTCAAGGAGTGTTTCAAACATAAAATATTGACAGCAACAAAAACATTTGTGAGATGGAATCACAGTTGAACATCTTATCTGCACACACAAAGACAAAACAAAAAACCCAAGCAAACTTTCTGTAATGTTAGCTAACCGCAAATAACTTTATCAACACTTAAAGTTTGTAAAAGCCTCTCCCACTGCCTCAATTTTAAACTGCATGATGTCATGTCTGGCCAATATCTGTTCTGCTTAATAAGATCAGTATCGGTCCAACTGATCGGATTGGTGCGGGGAGAATAAAACCAATGTTGTGCTGAGCTCTAAACTGTAATTTGTTTTTTAAATGTAGATGGAAGAGTTCAGTGCAGCGGTGGGAATTCCAATGAACTGCATCTTCCCTGTGAAGAACTACCATGAAGAAATCAACCTCAACAATGACATTGACTCACTGATCCTGAGCGCCCTGAGAAACATCATCGACTTAGGAAATGACTACTTCAACTTAAAGAGTTAGTCAAATGTTGAGACATGTTTAATGACATTGACAATGACATGTTTAATGACATGTTCATAAACATGTCATTGTCAATGTCATTAAACATAAGCATAAGCTTAAGAAGACTGTATTTCATGTCAAAATAATCTATTCAATTGAATTTTATTTATAATATCAAATAATAAAGAGAGTTATCTCAAGACACTTTACAGATAGAGTAGGTCTACACCATACTATAATTTACAAAGACCCAACAATTCTAGTAATTCCCCCAAGAGCAAGCATTTTATGCAACAGTGGCGAGGAAAAACTCCCTTTTAGACAGAGACCTCGGACAGACCCAGGTTCTTGGTGGGCAGCCATCTGCCGCTGCCGGTTGGGACACAGAGACACTGATACAGATATACAGATATAGAGAAATATGATTCATAATAATTATAGCAGTTGGTATGATAAACAGTGGCAGTTATAGTAACAATAAAGATAGTGGAACTATGACTACAAATAATAGTTGTAACAGTTCAGGGTGTAGCAGCATAGCAAGGCGTAGCAGGGCACAGTAGGGCATAGCAAGGCGTAGTGGGGCATAGCAGGGTATAGTAGGGCATAGCAGGGCATAGCAGGGCGTAGCAGGGCATAGCAGGGCGTAGCAGGGCATAGTAGGGCATAGTAGGGCATAGTAGGGCATAGTAGGGCATAGCGGGGCAGCTGCAACCATGATTTAGGTGCCACCCCAATCCAAGGAAAACTCCAGTGCGAGAAGACATAAGGACTAGAGTTAAGTTAGCTCCCCAGAGACAAGTAATCTGTGACATTAACCAACAGGATTTCTTAGAATATATGATTCATTACTTTTTGCTTACGGCACCATGTTTTTATGTGTTTTACTTCAAAGCCCCTATGATTCCTGTCTTTATTAGATGACTGAAAATACACATTTTTGATTAAACTAATGTCTCCAGGGTCTGACGGGGATGATTTCAGTGAGCAGACTCCAGACTTCATTGATGAACCTGCACCCCCATACACACAGTAAGAGACCTAAAGATAATTATGTTATTTAAAGGGATACTTCACCGATTTAGCATTCAGCTTTGTATCAGTAGAAACCCGGTAGTATTTCTGAATGACCGTGCGTCCCTCCCTCATATCCCCCTGAGACAGGAGATATCTGCATTGGGGGGTCTGGAAAAAATCTTCCGATGACGTAAAATGACGATTTTTGCGTCATCGGAAGATTTTTTGGCCAGAGCAAAAGACTACAGCCAGTAGTAGGACCTACTTCCGCATGTTTTAAACCCGCCCATCACCCGAAGCGAGCCGGTTGTCACTGCACGATCTGAGTCTCAACACGATCTGAGTCGCGTCGAGTTGCGCATGCTCAGATTTAAACAATTTACGGCATAACGACAATAACGGAAGATGGGAATAGCAATAATAGAAGATATGGAAGATGGAAATGGCAGTAATTTATTATTTAGCGTAACGCATCACATGTTCACGGCATGATCCCTCACGTCAGTAAATAAAAAATGAAAAAAAAGTCAGTAAAAATGGAGCTACATGACCAAGTTGGTTCACTGCTGGCTACAAGTTAGCAATCAAACACAACAACGGCTGTTACTTGAATGGTGTTATGAGCTAACGTTAGCAATCAAACAATCATAGATAGCATTTGATAACTAAAACGTTTATGAAATGATTTCCACCTTCTAGCTGTTTCTCAATGTCAAGGAAGGATCCTCCGAAGCCAGAATTTGGAGGATGCTACGTCATCGACGTCCGTCGAAGGACCGTTCCAATGTCGAGGATCATGTCACTGCATGATCTGAGTCTCAACACGATCTGAGTCGCGTCGAGTTGCGCATGCTCAGATTTAAACAATTTACGGCATAACGACAATAACGGAAGATGGGAACAGCAATAATCGAAGATATGGAAGATGGAAATGGCAGTAATGTATTATTTAGCGTAACACATCACATGTTCACGGCATGATCCCTCACGTCAGTTAATAACAAATAAAAAAGTCAGTAAAAATGGAGCTACATAACCAAGTTGGTTCACTGCTGGCTACAAGTTGGCAATCAAACACAACAACGGCTGTTACTGGAATGGCGTTTTGAGCTAACGTTAGCAATCAAACAATCATAGATAGCATTTGATAACTAAAACGTTTTTGAAATGATTTCCACCTTCTATATCTTCGATTATTGCTGTTCCCATCTTCTGTTATTGTCGTTATGCCGTAAATTGTTTAAATCTGAGCATGCGCAAATCGACGCGACTCAGATCGTGTTGAGACTCACATCGCGCAGTGACAGATCCTCCGAATTCCACCAAGGACTGAGTCCTTCGTTCAGAGAATTTCCCATAGACAGCGAAGGATGCATATGTGTATCTGTCACTGCGCGATGTGAGTCTCAACGCGATCTGAGTCGCGCCGAGTTGCGCATGCTCAGATTTAAACAATTTACGGCATAACGACAATAACGGAAGATGGGAACAGCAATAATCGAAGATATAGAAGGTGGAAATGGCAGTAATGTATTATTTAGCGTAACGCATCACATGTTCACGGCATGATCCCTCACGTCAGTTAATAAAAAATAAAAAAGTAAGTGAAAATGGAGCTACATGACCAAGTTGGTTCACTGCTGGCTACAAGTTAGCAATCAGACACAACAACGGCTGTTATTTGAATGGTGTTATGAGCTAACGTTAGCAATCAAACAATCATAGATAGCATAACTAAAACGTTTTTGAAATGATTTCCACCTTCTATATCTTCGATTATTGCTGTTCCCATCTTCCGTTATTGTCGTTATAAATTGTTTAAATCTGAGCATGCGCAACTCGACGCGACTCAGATCGCGTTGAGACTCAGATCGCGCAGTGACAGTATCCTTCGCGCTCCCAGATCACCCACAATCCTATGCGCGGCTTTGCCGACTCGTTTAAAAAAATTAAATGGCGGACCTAAGCGAGAGATTGAGCGGCATCGCTGACGGCGAAATAATCATTTAAATGTAAGTATCTTTAGTGTTTGCCGTACATTTGTTATCACCGTTAATGTGTTACATCAATGTAAAGCTTAACGCTTTAATGCTGGTACAAATTGCTATCGTAATTAGGTAGATACACCCCGAGCTAACGTTAGCTAACAGACCTATCATTTAACATTATAGGCTGTTAGCTAGCTAGGTTGTCTTTTTGCCATTTGTGTTCGTAAAGTTTAATGTCCGGTGGCATTTTCATCTCTTTTTATATGCCGTTACTGTAGCTATATGCGTAACGTTAGCAGAGATGTAGATGGTGTGTTTATCAGTTGTAACTACAGGATGGGAGGTAACTCTGCACCTTTTTAACTTCACTAGCAACGTTAAATGAGTGCTAAAATGTACGAGTAGTTTCCCATGTCACAAGTATAACGTTCCGTAACATTACGTTATAGCATTCATAACGATAAACATATTTTTGTTGTGTTTACTGTCTTTAACAGGTACTAAGGAACAAACTGAGGCGGTCAGTGAGGATGGGAAAGCCAGAAGGGAGAGATGAGGAGGAGGAGGAGAGGGAAAGCAAAAGACAAGAGAGCAGGGAGACCGACGCCAAAGAGATGCTGAATAGATTTGCTGTAGCCTAGTAGAGATTGGCATTCATAAAATAAATGCTTTAAATTAACTGGTTTGTCTGTCTTTAAGTTTTTGGGTGTGTGTATATAATGTAAACTGTTTTTCAGTGTCTATTTTTCCATCAAATTCTGAGCTGGACACAGGAAACTTCTGACTGGATAATTATATAAGTAGTTAGGTGTACAAGCCCTAAAAAGACATGAACGAAACGTGCATCTGTATTATAACATTTATTCAAACATTACTATATACTGTACACAAGTATATTCAACATGAAGCGGCGATCAGACTCAGCTGCAGATGATGGTGTTGCTTCCAGACTGCAGACAGAAGGAGAAAGCTTTAGATTAGTCCAGTAGTTATCTAACCTGTTCTGGTAACATTAGAAAGCTTTAGATTAGTCCAGTAGTTATCTAACCTGTCCTGGTAACATTAGAAAGCTTTAGATTAGTCCAGTAGTTAACTACCTTTACTGTTAGTGGGTGTTTATCAATGGTGTTGTTATGACTTTTCATATGTTGGTTGTAGCCTTGTAGCTTGTGTGTTTACAGTACTATTTCTCACTTGCAGTTTACTGCATATCATACTGCCTGTGGTAGCTCACTACCTGGTAGCGTTTACCTTGTTGTAGTTGCTGATTATATTTTGCACCGCATTTGTTTGAAAGCTAGAAGCTACTAAACAATGAGCTAATGTTACATGTATGCAGTAAACTACAAGCTAATATAAACTGAAACTGCAAACTTAATGGAATTAAGATTACTTGATGCAATTCTCCTTACCGGTAAGTGTTAGCTATGACAACTAGAAACATGAATTCCCACGAGTTTTTAATTTGTTGACATGGGATAAATAAGAGAAATGACTATTGCTTACATTATAGCCTATCAGTGTTGGTAACGTTACCTACCTTCGCACGTTGCGAGTAAAGTTGCCGACAGAATATTCTCCTCCTGCAAGCAGACTGACGCTGAATCCCCTTCTTCATCTCAACAAAACAAATGCACAGCACAGTTCACAGTTCCACATCCATTTTTATCCAGTGTTTTGAAATGCAGCGCGGAAGTGAAGGCGAAACATTTTACATGACGCAGGCACGCAATGACGTGCACTTGGTAGCCTGTTCCAATGTACGAGTTCTCCGAATGCTACGGAGGACTCTGGCCTAGCCTCTGAAGGATCCTTCCTTGGAAGGACTAGTCCTACCAAGGAAGGATCCTTGACATTGAGAAACGGCTTATATCTTCTATTATTGCTGTTCCCATCTTCCGTTATTGTCGTTATGCCGTAAATTGTTTAAATCTGAGCATGCGCAACTCGACGCGACTCAGATCGTGTTGAGACTCAGATCGTGCAGTGACACCGATCTCGGCCGGAAAAAAAACGAAATGTCAGCCATCTTGAATCCTCGCTAAACAGGGCTCTGCTCTATCTTCTCAGCAGCAAACTTTTACAACAATTATGTGCATTCAAACTACCGCACGTGTACCACCGGGATACATCGCCACAGAGCAGAGAATATGCAGGAAACGTTATTACAGACGAAATAATCGGCCCACTACGAGAGCTTCGCCTGCCACGGAGACCAGCGTACCCCGAGCCAACATCCTCGTCGTCGGCTAGGTGGGAAGCTAACGCTAGCTGGGGAAAAGGCACATCCAGAGCGAGCTAACGCTAGCCTGCCACCTGTCCCATCAATCCTGCTTGCAAGTGTCCGTTCATTAAACAACAAACTGGACTACATCCAACTTCAACGATGCTCCCAACGCGAGTTCAGAGACTGTGTTTTTTGCTCAACAGTGAACCGGACTGTCCAGCTACCAGGACTGCTAGCCCTCCGACAATCCGAGCTTCTTTTACTGTCTATGGCTCTCTCTCATGGATGTATTAAGAGAACTTCTCAGCAGCAAACTTTTACAACAATGATGTGCATTCAAACTACCGCACGTGTACCACCGGGATACATCGGTACAGATCGGAGAATATGCAGGAAACGTTATTACAGACGAAATAATCGGCCCACTACGAGAGCTTCGCCTGCCACGGGGACCGGCGGACTCGCTTACCCCGAGCCGTGTAGGGAACATCCACGTCGTCGGCTAGGTGGGAAGCTAACGCTAGCCGGGGAAAAGGCACATCCAGAGCGAGCTAACGCTAGCCGGCCACCTGTCCCATCAATCCTGCTTGCAAGTGTCCGTTCATTAAACAACAAACTGGACTACATCCAACTTCAACGATGCTCCCAACGCGAATTCAGAGACTGCTGTGTTTTGTGCTTTCGTGGGAAACATGGCTGAACAACAGTGAACCGGACTGTCCAGCTACCAGGCCTGCTAGCCCTCCGACGATCCGAGCTAGAGATGCTCTGTATGAAGGTGGGCTGTGTTAACACGGACTGGTGCAGAAATGTTGTGATTTGTATCCAACTAACTGCTAACCGCTGGAGTTTGTGACTGTTACATGGCGACCATTCGACATTCCACGCTAATTCACGGCTGTGTTTATACTCGGTGTTTACAGCCCACCAAGCCTAATGCTGGTATGCTTAGCTGAACTTTACAGGGCCTATAATGTGTGTGTGCACTAAATGTAGCCTGTTTCGTATGTCGTTTTTATATAATGTAGTTTATATATATATTTTAAATGTGTAACACCACTTGAGCCACGATGAAACGTTGTTTTGTGTATATGGTTGAAATAACAATAAAACACATTGAGTTGAGTCGAATGCCTCGCTGTCTGTCTGTCAAGCGGTAGGCGTGGCTTGGGAGTGGACTCACTCCCTCATTCTGGGATTTGGTGTCTTTCATCCATATGAGCCAAAAACACATTTTCTGGCTTTTCTCGGCCTAGAAGGCACCAATTAACTTTTTTTTTTTCACATTTCTGCTACATAAGTGACCCAATTTAAAGATATATTAGGCTTTCCAGCGGTGAAGTATCCCTTTAATGATATGTGATAGTCACTACAAATCTGTTCTTTTATAATTACATGATAATTTTATTCAGTCACTCGGGATGTCTTGATCAAATGTTTTTGACCAAGACCGTAACACTTTAAAATGATTGTCTACTGATACAGAGTTCGAACTGATACTTATATTCACACCTTAAAGTAAAGTACATACAGGTGCAGATATTGAAATAACTATTTATCACCCAACACTCATTTATTTCTTCTGTTGTTTTTTCTCCTCAGATGGTAGTGATATGTGTCAGATTGTCCTGATGATCCAGACTGTTTCAGACTGTATCTGGACTTCTCTGAGCCTCCACATGGGATTTATGTTGTTTGTTATTCAGTCAAATAATCTAAACTCTGTAGTAACTCTGTAGATTTGTTCTGTCAATGACCACGTAACTGTACATTAACACATATAAATCTATATTTCCATAGATATATCTATTTTCAATTCAATTTTATTTATAGTATCAAATCAAAACAAGAGTTATCTTGAGACACTTTGCAAATAGAGTAGGTCTAGACCACATTCTATAATTTACAAAGACCCAACAATTCTAGTAATTCCCTCAAGAGCAAACATCTATGTATACTTCTGTCTTGCTTTCTGCTGCAGGTCCACCCTGTGGAAGAATAATGTATTACAGTTCATTTCCACATAGAGGATCTTTGACTGTATTATATTGGCTACTCAAACTGAGCTTGGCAAGACTACTTTTTCATTTGCTGCTCCACATTCCTGGAATGCTTAACAAAGCACCTAAAATGTGTCTCTCCTCAATCTATCAGTCAATTTAAGGCCTTGATTAGTGACTTCAGTGTGTCTTCTTGTGTCTGCTTTATTTGATTGTTTAAAAATTGCATCTGTTGTAATTTAAATGTTATGTTATGGTTTATTTGTTGAAATGCATGCTGTGCACTTGGGGACCAATACAAATGCGGGTCTCCCTCAATGGGCCCCGAGTTTTAAATAAACGTTTTGAAAAACATCAGATAGCTTGATTCAAGGAACACGTGAATGTATGGTTTTCTAATGTGCAATGTGTAATGTGGGAGTTATAGGCAAAAACACGTTTGACGTCATTATAGCACCACCTGGTGGTCCACATGTGTAATTTTTGGTATGTGAGGTCCATGAACCATTGTACGGTACATCTACACAGAGATGGGAAAAGTACTCACTTCTCATACTTAAGTAGAAGTACAGATACTTGTGTTAAAAAATACTCTGGTAAAAGTAGAAGTACTGATTTAACTTAT
Organism: Gymnocephalus cernua; assembly: GCA_023631565.1. NCBI lineage: Eukaryota > Metazoa > Chordata > Actinopteri > Perciformes > Percidae > Gymnocephalus > Gymnocephalus cernua. The sequence continues at coordinate 33,121,853 of CM042440.1, forward strand.
TTACTCAAGTAAAAGTAACAAAGTACAGGCTTGGAAATGTACTTAAAGTATAAAAGTAAAAGTAGCCTTGCGAATGACAACCATTTTTTATGCAAAGCTACCTGGACCACAAATGTTACTAGAGTGCAAGCTGAGAAACTTCAGTAGACATGGAGAAAAGGCTCTTTATGTATATATGCCATTGTCTACATTTTAAATGGATGTCTGCCAAAAGGCCTAAAACATCCCATAATGATTATTGTGACAGAGACTGGGACTCCAGGTTAATAAGATTCTGACTGAGTAGCAAGATATGAATTCAATTGTGATTCTGTAATAATTCACAGATCCAGTTCCATTTTTAATCAACATTTAAAGGAATCTACATGTAAGTTCTGCATACTTTTAGAGTACAACTAACCAGTGGTGTAGTAGTGAGTATACTGTGATTACTGTCCCAGAGCGACACCCCAGACAGTCGGTACTGTGACGTTTCTGAATACCAACTGTACACGGGCAACAGACGTTTAAGTATTGATGGCGTTAATTTAAAGTCCTGGAAAAACACCACTTAGAGTTGAGAAAAGACGAGACAGATTTAACTTTTTGAGAAACGCAACCGAACCTGAACGCAACAGGACATCACATCACACAAATAAGCCGTTTAACCGACACCCCCCCCACTGCCACACAAAACCATGACTAATAATTAGCATCATCATACAACTTTTGTATCGATTAGCAATAAAATCTGCTGATAAGGGCCTACATTTACTCAAAAGTATTTAATAAACTGTTTACAATCTTCAGCACCATGGCTAACAAATGCATAAAAAGCAGACGGAAGGAGAAAAAAGCTCCACTGTTTCTATTTTAGTTAATTATCTGACCATTGCTAACTAACATTACCATATAGTCATTTGATTGTGTAAAGCAATGCATATTTAAGATTTAAGAATTTACTCTGTTGCATAGTCATGACCTAATGAAGGCCAGGAGTTCTCACTGTCTCTCATCATCTGAAACAAGGACATATAAACATGGTATTCTGTTTACTGCTGTACTCAGACACACAGGTACACACACACATAGACACACAGACACACACACAGGCGCGCACACACACAGGCATGCACGCACACACGCGCGCGCGCGCGCGCACGCGGTATCATATGAGCTAGGCTACTCTCACTTACCAGGTAACAGCTATACTGTCTATGGGTAACAGTAGGCTAACGTTGGTGGCAGCTGCAGCGTCACCCCACGTGGCAGCAGCTTCAGGGACAGACTTTAGAAAACACTGAAGTAGTGTTATTTAGGTCTGTTTAGTAACGTTTCATACCTCGTTACTTATAAAACTTAGTTCAAACTCTAGGTAACTAACTAGTTGCGAGAAAGGAAAGACCGCGCAAAGAATGCAACTTGTTGTTGCTTAGTAACGTTAAGTGACCTCACGTCAGATCCAGGGCCACAAACATCACAAACTGTAGCATCACAAACAATGTTGTTACGTATCATCGCGCTTTTGTAAGTGGGTAAGTAACGAGACCATCCATCCATCCATCCATCCATCCATCCATCGTCGTCCGCTTATCCGTGGTCGGGTCGCGGGGGGAGCAGCTCCAGCAGGGGACCCCAAACTTCCCTTTCCCGAGCCACATTAACCAGCTCTGACTGGGGGATCCCGAGGCGTTCCCAGGCCAGGTTGGAGATGTAATCCCTCCACCTAGTCCTGGGTCTTCCCCGAGGCCTCCTCCCAGCTGGACGTGCCTGGAACACCTCCCTAGGGAGGCGCCCAGGGGGCATCCTTACCAGATGCCCGAACCACCTCAACTGGCTCCTTTCGACGTGAAGGAGCAGCGGCTCTACTCCGAGCTCCTCACGGATGACTGAGCTTCTCACCCTATCTCTAAGGGAGACGCCAGCCACCCTCCTGAGGAAACCCATTTCGGCCGCTTGTACCCTGGATCTTGTTCTTTCGGTCATGACCCAACCTTCATGACCATAGGTGAGGGTAGGAACGAAAACTGACCGGTAGATCGAGAGCTTTGCCTTCCGGCTCAGCTCTCTTTTCGTCACAACGGTGCGATAAACTGAATGTAATACCGCCCACGCTGCGCCGATTCTCCGACCAATCTCCCGCTCCATTGTCCCCTCACTCGCGAACAAGACCCCAAGGTACTTAAACTCCTTCACTTGGGGTAAGGACTCATTCCCTACCTGGAGAAGGCACTCCATCGGTTTCCTGCTGAGAACCATGGCCTCAGATTTAGAGGTGCTGATCCTCATCCCAGCCGCTTCACACTCGGCTGCAAACCGATCCAGTGAGTGCTGAAGGTCACAGGCCGATGATGCCATCAGGACCACATCATCTGCAAAGAGCAGCGATGAGATCCCGAGCCCACCGAACTGCAACCCTTCCCTACCACGACTACGCCTCGATATCCTGTCCATAAATACTACGAACAGGATTGGTGACAAAGCGCAGCCCTGGCGGAGGCCAACCCTCACCTGGAACGTGTCCGACTTACTGCCGAGAACCCGGACACAACTCTCGCTTTGGTCATACAGAGATTGGATGGCCCTGAGAAGGGACCCCCTCACCCCATACTCCCGCAGCACCTCCCACAAAGTCTCCCGGGGGACCCGGTCATATGCCTTCTCCAGATCCACAAAACACATGTAGACTGGATGGGCATACTCCCAGGCTCCCTCCAGGATCCTTGCTAGAGTAAAGAGCTGATCCGTTGTTCCACGACCAGGACGGAATCCGCATTGTTCCTCTTCAACCTGAGGTTCGACTATCGGCCGAACCCTCCTTTCCAGCACCTTGGAGTAGACTTTACCAGGGAGGCTGAGAAGTGTGATACCCCTGTAATTGGTACACACCCTCTGGTCCCCCTTTTTGAAGAGGGGAACCACCACCCCGGTCTGCCACTCCTTTGGCACTGTCCCAGACTTCCACGCAATGTTGAGTAGGCGTGTCAACCAAGACAGCCCCTCCACACCCAGAGCTTTCAGCATTTCTGGACGGATCTCATCAATCCCTGGGGCTTTGCCACTGTGGAGTTGTTTGACTACCTCAGTGACCTCCACCAGGGAAATTGACGACAATCCCCCGTCATCCTCCAGCTCTGCCTCTAACAAAGAGGGCGCATCAGCTGGATTTAGGAGTTCCTCAAAGTGCTCCTTCCACCGCCCTATTACCTCCTCAGTTGAGCTCAACAACGTCCCATCCTTACTGTACACAGCTTGGATGGTTCCCCGCTTCCCCCTTCTGAGGTGGCGGACGGTTTTCCAGAAGCGCCTTGGTGCCGACCGAAAGTCCTTCTCCATGTCTTCTCCGAACTTCTCCCACACCCGCTGCTTTGCCTCTTTCACGGCAGAGGCTGCAGTCCTTCGGGCCATTCGGTACCTTGCAACTGCCTCCGGAGTCCTCTGGGATAACATATCCCGGAAGGACTCCTTCTTCAGTCGGACAGCTTCCCTGACCACCGGTGTCCACCACGGTGTTCGAGGGTTACCGCCCCTTGAGGCACCTAAGACCCTAAGACCACAGCTCCCTGCCGCAGCTTCAGCAATGGAAACTTTGAACAATGTCCACTCAGGTTCAATGCCCCCAGCCTCCACAGGGATGCACGAAAAGCTCCGCCGGAGGTGTGAGTTGAAGGTCTGTCGGACAGGAGCTTCCTCCAGACGTTCCCAATTTACCCGCACCACCCGTTTGGGCTTACCAGGTCTGTCCAGAGTCTTCCCCCACCCCCTGACCCAACTCACCACCAGATGGTGATCAGTTGACAGCTCCGCCCCTCTCTTCACCCGAGTGTCCAAAACATACGGCCTCAAATCAGATGAGACGATTATAAAATCGATCATTGACTTTCGGCCTAGGGTGCTCTGGTACCAAGTACACTTATGAGCATCCCTATGTTCGAACATGGTGTTTGTTATAGACAATCCATGACTAGCACAGAAGTCCAATAACAGACAACCACTCTGGTTTAGATCAGGGAGGCCGTTCCTCCCAATCACGCCTCTCCATGTGTCTCCGTCATTGCCCACATGTGCGTTGAAGTCCCCCAGCAGAACTATGGAGTCCCCCTCCGGAGCCCCATACAGGACTCCATTCAAGGTCTCCAAGAAGGCCGAATACTCTGAACTCTTGTTTGGTGCATATGCACAAACAACAGTCAGAGTTTTCCCCCCAACAACCCGCAGGCGTAGGGAGGCGACCCTCTCGTCCACCGGGGTAAACTCCAACGTTGCGGCGCTCAGCCGGGGACTTGTGAGTATCCCCACACCCGCCTGACGCCTCACACCCTGGGCAACTCCGGAGAAGAAAAGAGTCCAACCCCTCTCCAGGAGTACGGTTCCAGAACCGAGACTATGCGTAGAGGTAAGCCCCACCAGATCCAACTGGTAGCGCTCCACCTCACGCACAAGTTCCGGCTCCTTCCCCCACAGCGAGGTGACATTCCATGTCCCCAGAGCCAGCCTCTGCTGCCCGGGTCTGGTCCGTCGAGGCCCCTGACCTTCACCGCCACCCGTGTGGCAGCGCACCCGACCCCAGCGGTTCCTCCCACAGGTGGTGGGCCCATGGGCTGGAGAGATAGGTGCCACGTAGCTTTTTCGGGCTGTGCCCGGCCGGGCTCCGTGGCAAACCCGGCCACCAGACGCTCGCTGACGAGCCCTCCCTCTGGGCCTGGCTCCAGACGGGGGCCCCGGGCTTCCTCCGGGCAGGGTCTCTCTATCCCTTCCTCGTTTTTTCATAGGGTCTTTTGAACCATTCTTCGTCTGGCCCCTCACCTGAGACCACTTTGCCATGGGAGACCCTACCAGGAGCACAAAGCTCCAGACAACACAGCCCTCAGGTTCATAGGGACACCCAAACCTCTCCACCACGATAAGGTGATGGTTCCCGGAGAGGGTAAGTAACGAGACAAGACAAAAGTGTCTCGTAAGTAACGAGACACTTTTGTAAAACGTAAGGAGTAGAAAGTACCGGTATTTGTGTTAAAAATGTAAGGAGTAAAAGTAAAAAGTCGGCACAAAAATAAATAGTAAAGTAAAGTAAAAATACCTGAAAATCTACTTAAGTACAGTAACGAAGTATTTGTACTTACTTCCCATCTCTGCATCTACACTGTAAATTTGAAGTTGCTCACATTAGTGTAAGTGGTGAATCCAAAGCTGGGTCCCATAGGCCATGCCCACTTTGACAAATCAGTATCCCACTGTAGGCGTGGCCTCAGGAATGGACCTAGATGGTACCCTCAAAAATCGGATTAGCTGTTCATGAGATATAAACTTTTTGTACTTGTAGCGCCCCCTAGTGGCCAATTTTCGTAGCGAGACCCAGAGGGCCATGGCAAACAGGAATCTAAAGTTTTGCTTTGATAGCACTTATTTTGGCGGAGATATCAGGAGATTCAACTGAGTTCAGGGAACACGTGGATATGTGTATTTCTTATGTGTGATGTACGGTTTGGGAGTAATAGGGCCAAATGCGTTTTTTTGCTATAGTGCCACCCAGTGGTGGAAGTGTGTAACAAATGTTGTCCGAGGTCCTTGCAGGGTTCTGGACCAGTCCTGAAAATAGCACCCCCACCATGTACAGTTTAGGCTGTAGAAACTGTTTTCGAGAGAGAAAAATAATAATCTTTGGGAAAACAATAGGGTTCCACAGCCATGCTGTGTGAAGGTTCCAAGCCCCCCCTAAGAAATAGTGCATCTCATTTCTGTAGAAGCCATAAGTCCATATGAAATCAACCTTGTTTTAAGAAAAATATCTGTTGCCGCATATGTGTTCCTTTGTTTGGTCGGTAATTAACGTGTGACATCTGTGTAGATGCGTGTATTTTTTTGTACTAACAATTGCCAATGAATAACTTGTTGTCCAAGAGTTCAAACTTAAAGTTGGATACGACAACTAATCATACAAAATATAATGTATTCTTTAAATCTTGCCACGTTATCATACACTTAACCACGGTAAACAAAACTGACAGCTATACCAATTAGGCCACATTTAAATAAACTTTTTCCACCCCCAGCGTCACACGCTGGTTGCCAATGAAATGACTCCAACAATATTGTTGGCGTACTTTATTTTTCTGCATGAAGGGTGGCAACTCTAAATTTTCTGTATGTAACAAGGGAGGATCACTGATAGTCAATTTTGTACAGACTCCATTGTAAACCCAACAGAGCTGGAGGAAAACAGGAAGTCTGAGGCAAGGTGAGTTTACTGTACATTTTGATTCAATCTGCTGATTTAGCCCCAATTTTTTACATGGTTTACCTTTCAGATTTGGTAAAATTAGTTATTTGGAGGAAGTGGATGACCAAGTACAGTCTCCAGCATCCACTTCTCTGTCCATGACGAGTGACTTTTCCAAAGAGGAACCTCTATTCTTCAGAAACAAACCAGGACCTTTAGACACAAAGTAATAGTCTGTTTCTGTTGTAAACTCATCCATAGAAGAATCTGTTATGTGTTATCTGATAATCTGCACTACAACTCTGTTCTTTTATAATACATTTTTTTTATTTCATTCAGTCACTTTTAGTTAGATTCAGCAACAGTGGGTCAGTGGACCACTAACATTAGACCCAGCGGCAGCGGGTCAGTGTACCGCTAACATTAGACCCAGCGGCAGTGGGTCAGCAGACTGCTAACATTAGACCCAGCAGCAGTGGGTCAGCAGACTGCTAACATTAGACCCAGCAGCAGTGGGTCAGCAGACTGCTAACATTAGACCAAGCAGCAGTGGGTCAGCAGACTGCTAACATTAGACCCAGCAGCAGTGAATAACGGCAATCAAGCCAATTAATGACAGTAACAAGAAAATGTAAGTGAGCCATCAGTGCAGTGTGGGTATCTTGACAATAGTTTAAACGGTCATGGTACAACATTACATTGTCTGGAACTTCAAGGAACCACCTCTTCTTTCATACTATTTTGCAGTATTTATGTTTAGTGATTGCACGGCTTTGAATATGTAACCAATTGCTTTAGTATATTTGTTTTGAAGTCTGTAGGCCTTCTATATTAACTTCTTTATTAATTCTAGATCGCTTTGGTAGAATACATTCTTAAAGCGTGCTGACAACCTAAATCTATTGAGTTCTATTAAGTAGAATAGTTCTATTAAAGTGTTATATATATGTTATATATGTTTTGTTTTTAATCTTATATGTTTAATGTGTGTATATGTGCATGGTGTACTTAAAGGTTTACTATGGTTTTAAAGAAACATTGTGTTGTGAAAAATTGTGAAAACATTGTGCAGGCGTGCTGCAGACAGGATGTTGTGTTTTGGCTTCGAGCTGACAGTAAACATTTGCTTGTTTGAACATGACGCAGAAAGGAGGAAAGATGAGGGTTTCCAGCTCATAGCAGGCGTGTGATGGTATCACAGCTCTCTCCTCCAATCACACTGAGACAGATGGTGTTTACTTGCAGGTGAAAGTGAAAGTGACAGTTGTATATAACTACTTCAAGTACAACAGTAGGTATGGTTTTTTTCCCTAAAGCTTTTTCTCTTATGTTTAAATGGTAAATTGTGTTTTCTGTATTGATTATTTTAACATTGTTTACAGTATTATTGTATTAGGAAAATATGTCACCTGTTATAAGTTAAATTTCTACTTATGTTTGGTTTAATGTTAGGTAAACCTTGTTTTTTGGGGAACTCTATAGGTTCTATAGTTATTATAGTTTTATATTTCATAATTCATTATTTTGTGTTTCATTAATGAAATGCTTTACAGTTCATAAAACCCTCTTGGCTGTGTTCACACTTATTCTTGGTATTGTTGCGGTTTTTGAGAAAGGAGAGGCTTGGTCCAATGAAGATTTAACAAAACTGCACCACAACATAACATAGCCTGAAGGATTTAGTTTTTTTACAGACTGAATCAGTGATTTTACAAAGGTGGAAAATGTTTTCTAGTCGACTTTTAATTATTTGGATTATCTTTAAATCTGCTCCGTCCAATCAACTTCAACCCATTTTTTTTTTTAAAGATTATTTTTGGGGCTTTTCTGCCTTTATTGGATAGGACAGGACAGGAGAGAGAGAGGGTGAAGACATGCAGGAAATTGTCACAAGTCAGATTCGAACCCTGCACCTCTGCGTCGAGGCTTAAACCTCTCAGTATATGTGCGCCTGCTCTACCCACTGATCCAACCCAGCCACGACTTCAACACATTTTCAATACATTTTTCCAAAAAAAACTCTTTTTACTTTGTTGATTCAATATTAAGTGGGAAAGTTAAATAATGAATGTGATGCTGTATTGTAATTTTCCATCAACATATTCATATACCTTATGACTTTTCCACCAAGGTGTTTAGTCATCTTAACAATTTCTTCAAATTTTAGCTCATTTATTTATTTTACTCCACAGTCATGGGAGGATGGTTCAGCTCTCCTGCCCCTCCCCCCTGTCCTCATAAGATCATTTTTGAAGATTAGTTCTGATTCATACAAAGTTAAACAATTGTTGGAAGATTTTGCTTCATATTAACATGTATTATAATCTTTTTTAAGTTTTCAGTGAACCTTGGAGGACAATAAACTGGGCGTAAGTATGCACCTTAAAGTGAACTTTGTTACTGATTTGTTCTTCTGAATTACTAACTTTAGATAGTTAATACTTTGTTAATGGTTAATTGTTTTGTAAATCATCTATAAACATTTGGCTAGCTATTGTAAAGTTGCAACTAATGCTTATAATAAGTTAATAGTTATTATGTATGACAAAATTGTGAACTGTTTAATTAATGTCACTAAATTGTCATGTAGTGCAGGAAAGGTTTGAACTCGAGGATTTATTAACAGGCAGGGTTCACACCAACAAAAAAGGGATCCAAAAAACAGAAGACAAACGCAAGGAGTCCAAAAGGCAGCAGGAAAAAAACAACAACAACAACAAGGAGTCCAAAAGAAGCAGGCGAAAACCAAAGTCCTGAGGTCCGTTTCAGGTAGGAGGTTTAGTGTTAAGCCTGAGATGAGGGAAACTCTGTGTTTTCTGTTTCAGAAAGAGAGGTAACTTAACCTCAGAGTCAGTTACTATGGTAACTGAACCTCAGATTCAGTTACTATGGTAACTGAGCCTATGAACCTAACCTGGTCGGGAGCAGGTTTTCTTCAAGAAACCTCGAGTTTCTCTCAGACTCCTCCCCATGGATGTATGGAGAGAATTAACGCTCCTCCCTCTGACACAGAGCTCTTCATTTCCTCATTCATTCATTCAGTCTGGATCAGGAGCATTTCAGACCAGTTTGTTATATCGGCATGAATAAAAAAACATTGTTGGTTCATTAACTGTTAGGCAGACTTTAAAACATTGTTTTTTCTCAAAACATGACATTTCCTTTTATCGACGATCCCGTTGATGAAGACGCTGTATGGCAGGGAGTTAAACATACGTCGGAAGATGATATTGACGCATTTTAATTTCCAGATAACTTGAGCGCTATGGTTTTTCTTCCCAGTATCAGTTATGTAGCCTACATAACCTTATCCGTCCTCATATCACTAACGTCACCCATCGTGGACATGCTCTACATCCCAGCACATTCTTTGTGTTGCATTACAGTTGTCTCTACAACGTTGGTGATGCGGAGCATTTTAATAAAGCGCCGTCAGAAGAGATCACTCTGAAACGTTGTATAACTGCTATAAATCATCTTATGCTTTGTGTTTGGGCTTAATTAATCCTATCCTATCCTGACAGTCTAAGCTTTCAACCGATGTGCTGCATGACCATATATTTTGAAGATTTAATGCGTCAAATTTATAACAAGTTTAAACAGCGTCCACTTTGAGCGTGAGTGTCATACGGGTCAGTGAAAGTGAAGAGTTTAAACATGTGTAGTGTCCCTGGACACAGACCAGTCAGAGACATTAAAAAGGAGTTCCACAGTATTGCAGGTGAATGATGTAAACCCTTTGAAATGAAAGATTATGAATTATAATTATGTTAATGATGGTGCTGCAGCCTCAGAATGGGATTAGTAGCCTATGACTTTTTCGCCCGCAGTATTGGACCTAACTGAAATAGATTTGAAGTAATATTAGCTTATGATTACATATGATATACATCATATTGGAATATACGCATTTACTCTAGCAGCAATTTTCTCCAGCGCAATTTCTCTCTCTTTTGCAGCAGCCGCTGTGTTGCTTTTTTAACTAAATACATGTTCAAACTCGCTGTATGTGCGCATGAGTATGTCCGCCGACCCATTTGTTTGTGGTTGTTGCCATGGTGAATCGTAGTATCATGGCTCCATTCATGCTGTCTTTGGTGCACGCGCGTAACCCTGACTCGAATCAGCTGTTGTGAAACCAAAAACTCAGAGTTTCCATCTCAGGATAAATCAACTCAGAGGTCAGACTCAGGCTCAGAGTTTGTTGAACCTCCTTCCTGAAACAGACCCCAGAATGATACAAAAAAAATAAATAAATAAATAAATATTAGGATATCAAAAACAATAGGAACACAGAAACTGGTACAACCTCACTGAGATCAATCACAGGAACAAACTGACGAGGCAGGACACAAAACAATCTGACACAGGACAAGGGCAACAGAAAGACTAAATACACAGGGTAATGAGGTAACAAGAGGCAGGTGACACTAGGGCTGGGAAACAGGTGAGAAACATCAGGCAATCACAAGGGCGGGCAAACACAGGAAGTAAAACTATACATCACAAGGGAAAACAGACAACCTTCATAATAAAACAGGAAATGGAAAAGTCTAAACAGAAAACATGAAACCAACTAAACACAGAAACTTGACGCAACACTAGACAACAAGGGAGAACAGAGAACACAGGACACAACAAAACACACACAATCACAATGAGACAATTAACAGAAAACCACAATAAAGAACCATAAACAATAAATAAGAAAATACAGGGAAAAGAAACAAAAATCAAAACCTGAGCATATCAAGCATAGAAAACTACAGGTCAATCGCTCTAGTGAGTATACTCTCTAAAGTGTTACAACAAATTCTATTTTAATGATTGCCAGAACTAAGGAGGACAGGCAGCTATACTTTACCTCTTTTTACTTGACAGGGAGAGAGCTAAACGTAGTTACTAAAGTAAAATACCTGGGCCACATCATCAGGGATGATTTTTGTGGTGATGATGACGTACAGAGTCAATGCTGTAAATTACATGGACAAGCAAATATGCTGGCACGCAAATTTCATATGTGTACTGAAGAAGTTAAAACATCTCTTTTCAGAGCATACTGTACTCCACTGTATACAGCTCACCTATGGTGCAGCTACAGTAAAGCAAAGATAAATAAGATAAAGGTGGCATACAATGATGCACTTAGAATCTTGTGTCCAAGATGGACCAGTGCTGGTCATTTGTTTGTGACGAGTAATGTTCCCACCTTTCATGCAGTGCTGAGGAATTTTATGTACAGATTCATGTGCAGATTAACAGAATCAAAGAATACAATCTTAACTGCCTTAACCAATCCTCCACTTAGTGATACCAGATATACCTCCCAACTCTGCAAACACCGGAACACGAGTCTGTACCTGTTTTAATTATTGTGCATAGCTATTTGTATGTCTGTATGTATGTATTCCCTTTATGTAATATGTAGTCAGTATGTCTGTATGTATTTATGTTTGTGTGTTTGGGTGCACCCCTCTTGTAATATGTTATGCGTACTTTTATATCTGGACCTTGAGTCTGTAAAATAAAGTTTTATATATAATGATTAATAAATGGTTTATAAAGGTTTGGTTTATATGTTTATAGGTTTATAAAGCATCAAATAACATTCATTTTTCCCCATTAAATCTTTTTTTGGCAATTTATAAAAGATATTTTTATACATTTTATATGTAAAAATATTTATATATTTTATATAGTTTTTATGTGTTCACTGATAACTATCTTAACAATGTTTATAGATGCTTTACAAAACAATTATTAACCATTAACAAGGTATTATATTCATCAGATTCAACTTTATAATAGACATCCAAATAATGTTTATTGATGGTTTATAAACACTTTCTTAATCATTAACACATATTTAATATGCTATATAAAAATGTTATGATGTGTGAAAAGCACAAGCTGTTAAAATAACACATTATAGAATAATTAATATTTAGTTAACATTATTAATTATAATTTAGTTGTTAGTTAACAGTTAAATAACTATGAACTTAAGTTGAATTAACTATCAATTTACCATTCATTAGTGATGGTTATTATGGCAGTGTTACCGGTGTAAATGCAGCCTTACAGTAACCTACTGAGTAATTTACATTTGCTGTCTGTGTAAAGAAAACCTGATGTTATGTATTTTTCTTTTCCTGAGTAAGGATAATCAGAGGACCCTGCAGTATGTGAAGGACTATGAACCTCAGACTGCAGACCAGCAAGTCAGGATTCTTCTTCATGGATCAGTTGGAGCTGGAAAGTCCAGTTTCATCAACTCTGTCCGAAGTGTCTTAAAAGGCAGAATGTGGAAACAGGCTGGGGTGGCTAACATCTCTGGCAACTCTTATACCAAAAAGGTACAAAGAAAGTATACATAAGTATTGATGTGGCTCTAGTACTTATGTTGTGTTTAAAGTGAATGTACCTCAGAACCACAGACTGTATAAAAAAAATGGACATAGCATCAGTGACATCACCCATTGGTTTGTGGACTGCCATTTTGTTTTTTCTTTGTCCATTCTTTTTACAGTCTGTGCTCTGAACAGCAGCACCTGCAGCAACACAACACAACAACACAAGTTGGACCAGACAGGACATGCTTAATAACTGCACTTTCCTCTATATGTGGTTCACAGTACACAACCTACAGGATCCAGAAGGATGGACAGAACACCTTTTGCTCTTTCGTTCTCAATGACAGCATGGGGATGGAATGCAACACCAACAGAAGACGCAGACAAGTCTATGTGAAAGATATCAAACGGGCAATGAAGGGACATCTGAGAGACGGTTACACGGTACTTTTAAAACTGCATTTTTTTATTTAGCTTACGTTTTTTTAAATAACTACTGTTATCTGTTTAACATTATAATAATCTTGGTAATTGTCATCCTTAATTTAACTTGGATTTCCAGTTCAATCCTGAATGTAAGCTATCAAAGGAGGATCGGCACTACAACCCAGCCCCTACTGCCAACGACAAAGTGCACGTTCTGGTTTGTGTCGTTGATGCCAACACGGTATCTCAGATGAGTGATAAAGCTATAGAGACACTGCAGGACATCAGAGAGGAGGCCTCTGACCTGGGTGAGAGCAGAAATCTATCTGATTATTATTTTCCCCTGATGTAGGCCACTTGCTCTCAAACTCTGGTACAGGGAAGAAATGAGAGCGAAGCTAATGGGTTCATGTTAAAGCTTTCTGTTCTCCTTGCAGATATTCCTCAAGTGGCCATTCTCACCAAAATTGACTTGATCTGTCCGGAGATTAAAAAGGATGTAAGGAATGTCTACAGGAGCAAGATACTAAAGGAAAAGGTGTTTATTATTTGTCATTTCTTGAGTTTGCACAGAGAAGAAATATAATTGAATACTGTCAAAATGTTTTCAGTATTTTAGCACAAAGCTCTCATTGGTTCTGAGCTGTAATTTGTTTCTGAGATGTGATTGTTTTAAACGTAGATGGAGGAGTTCAGTGCAGCGGTGGGTATTTCCATTGACTGCATCTTCCCTGTGAAGAACTACCATGAAGAAATCAGCTTCAACAATGAGACTGATGCTCTAATCCTGAGCTCACTGAGAGACATCATCAACCTTGGAGATGAGTTCCTCGCCACACTTGCATAATATATATATATATATATATATATATATATATATATATATATATATATATATATATATATATATATATATATATATATGCAAACTTCGGGTTTTTAAAAAAAACTTTTTACTCAGTGTAAACATCATATACCTTCACCAAGAATGCTTAATGTATTTTATGCAAACGTCCTTCCATCTATAACAGCCTGTTCTTGTTTTAACTTTGTACTCAGTGTGAACATCATATACCTACAATAAAGAACTGGATTAACTGACGTTTCTGCACTAACATGATCACTAGTATCATTAAGAGTAAAGTCCTCCTTTAAGAGATTCATATTTACACAAAACAAACTTAAATTTAAACTTAATTTAGTTTTTGTTTCATTCACTAGGCTGCAAAGCTCATAAACATTTAATATTAATTCATATGTATTTCGTTTACTTTAAGGTCTGAATTAGATCCTTGTCAGAAAAATGTTAATCATGCTTCTTAGCTTAATGATTAAGGGTTTACATAACTTACCTTGGTTTAATCAAAAGTCCTGTTTTCTAGTATTGTGGTGCACTATATCTGTCAGTTAGTTTAATAATGAGCTTTTCAAGTAAGAAAACTCTTCACATTTATCATTAACTTCAAAGAGTTATGATCTTATTCTGATCAATCTATTCTTCTCATCACAACAGCGCCTCACAAAGGCTGGAAGACATCATTACAGCATAACAACTCTTTTTTTTTTTTTTTTTTTTAGATTAGATTAGATTCATACGGAGCCCCTAAGGGGACATGAGCAAAAAAAAAAAAAAAGTTTAGTTTCATGTGCTCACGTGAAACCTTTTTATGTGCGCACATGAAAGTTTCAGGTGAGCACATGAAAGTTTCACGTGAGCACATGAAACTAAACTTTTTTTTTTTTTGCTCATGTCCCCTTAGGGGCTCCGTAGATTCAACTAAGTACAAAGACAACGGAATGCAGTTATACAAAGTATAGACAGGTGGTGCATTGACAGGTCAAGAAATCTAGTGCAGTGTAGACAGTGGTATACAGTTGGTTTACAGAAGGTGGTTTGGATTGATATAAATTAAATATAAATATGTGCAGTGTATTAGCAATTACCTTATAAGATCAGAATAAATATGGCTATGTAATATGAACAATGAACAACATGTACAGATATGTGCAATGTAGTAGTGACATAATAGTAGTAAGAATAATATAGATATATGCATTTTAAGCAACAGGTTGACATGACATTACTAACTATTATCATGACATGACATGACATTACTAACTATTATCAAGTTAAAAATAGCAACATTTTGAATAATTGTTTTAAAAACCTTATTAAACTGTTCACATCCAGTTTTCACCACTTCTTGTGTTTCCCTGAATGATTTGAGACAAACACGGTTATACAGAAAACCTTAATTTGTTCAATGCATTGGTTACAAAATCTCACCATAAGCTCCATTTGGTAGCTCTCACAAATCAAATGAATTTGCGCCATCATAACTAAATATAGTCCACACAGGGGTGCTGTATAGGGGGGGGAAGTTAGGACAATTCCAAGGGCCCATGACTGACAGGGGCCCCAAAAAAATAGGTAAAATCTAATATAAATTATTAAACCGTCATCATTCAGCATATATATATTTCGAATATAATAATAATTAATTATCTCTTTGTTTTTACTTGTTTTTGGCAGTAAAAGTTAAATATCCCCATTGACCAAAAAGTAACCATCCATATTGACCGACCACCCCTGTCAGTACACGATCCGTTCCATCTACACGATCCGTTCTTCGCATGCGCATAACTCCGCGCATGCGCAGAAGCTCATGCTTTTACGACCCCAGCTGATCAGTTCTACGCTTGCACGATTACCGGTCCGTTCTGCGCATGTGCATACATAACTATTATGTAGCTGCATGCTAATGCAACATATCTGTTATCTTGGCCAACGGTGGTGATTTTTCACGGTTAAGTCCTGCTATATACTCCGCTGCTACCGCGAACAATCACCAATAAAGACTTCTAAACCAAACACTACACAACCGGACATGGCCCAGCACTAAAGTGACCGGAATTTTGGGAGAAATTACCAGCATTGGCCAAGATTACAGCTATGTCGCGTTAGCATGCTACGTAGCCGTTAGCCGCTAGGAGTATGCTAACGTTAGATAGTGGAACGAAGCAGCACTTTCTAACGTGATAAATCTCAGATAAAGGCTTCTGAACCAAACACTACCCAATCGGACATGTTTCAGCAGGAATGAGACCCAGAATTGGGGAGAATTTAACAACAATGGCCGCCAAGATGACATGTTTACTGCCGTTAGCATGTAGCTACTATAGTGGTATACAGCCGTTAGCATGTAGCTACTATAGTGGTATACAGCAGTGGTGGCTGGAAGAGCTGTCATCCGTCTTTGAAAGGACACTTTTGTACGTTCACACTTCGTTGCGTTATTAGTCAAGACCATAGACAGGTATATTAATAATGAATTAATGGTCTATGGTCAAGACGAAGTATTACCAGTAAAACTATCAACATAAACAACACAACAATGACGTCAAGAAAAATATGCTGCCAGTTGCCGTCAAGTGTTTTTTAACGCATGCGTGGTACAAATCGCACAGGTTTTCTGCTACGCAATTCTGCGCATGCGAAGAACGGATCGTGCAGATGGAACGGATCGTGTACTGACAACCCCCCTGTATCTGCATGGAATGGTTTGGTCCTGCCTTAGCGCACTAGTGACGGTGTTTAGTTGCAGTCAGTAGATGCGCCAGAACTACAGCGACCACAATGTTGCCAAGTAACATTAAATCAAAATCTGGTTTTCAAAAAAGGAAAGAGAGAAAAGAGAGAGAGGAAAGACAAAGGACAGGGAGTCAAACTGTAACCCCGTTTTTCACTGAGAAAGGTGGTAGCCTGTAGTCTGTGAGTGGTATTAACCTGTTGGCTTCATGTCCATAGTGACATAAGCTAGCTAGCTACAGACTAGTGTTAGCCTACATTTAATCACCATTTATTTAATCAGTGCAGGGAAACGTTTAGCAAGATATTCATATTACATCATTGTCCCTGCCCCTTTTAGCAGACTTAACAACAGATGAGTCAGCAGCACTCCAGTCATCATTAGCATCATTGCAGGGAGTCTGTGGGTCTCTTGCTCTTTTTACCATTACACAAAAGAAAATGAAATATGTATTAATGACAGAAATTCAAACACATTAATAACAATTATTTTCTCAAAACAACCTACTGTCTGTACTGATGCTGGACATTTGGAAACAGTGAGTAGTTTACCTGAGCCTGCATGTAAGATACAGACAATATTAAAATAATCCAGTTTGATACGTTCATTTAGATTGAATTATGGAATGACATCTATAGATACAGACTTTATTACTCCCATCATGAAGGGCAGTTAATATATATTTATATATTTAAGTTTGCTTGTTTTTCTTTTTTTTAAAGGTATAGTGGAGGATTTTCCCGATTTTTAGAAAAGAACCGCCCTCTCCACTTTTTGAAAAAATGCATATGCGCAACACTCTGTGCGCCTACAGGCCGAGGGAGACGAGGTCGCGGCAGGGGCGCAAGAGCCAGCACCAGCCGAGAGCGTGGAGAAGGCGGCTGTGAGAGAGGGGGAGGCAGCGGTCGGGCACGTACGACGGCCTTGCGTAAACATATCATCACAATGATTGACAACTAGGAGGACCAATAGTCTTGATGAGCCACCCGGAAAAAGAAAATCCTCCACTATACCTTTAATCTTTCATTAATAATAATAATAATAATAATAATAATAATTCCGTTAAGAGACTTTTCCATTTTGTCAAATTTTACAATTTAAATACAATAAGACTGTAAAAGATCAGCACATTTTTTATGGTTGCTTTTAATCTTGCATCAAATAGTGAACTGCATACTAGACTTGCATACATGTACAAATCACCAGCAGTAAATATTGTGCTAGTACTAGTATTGAACTACAAGAAGCAAGACAGTTGCAAGCCTTTAATTAGAGTTATGTAAAGCTTTTGATGGGACAGTTAGGTCCTGAAGATGTGGTGACAACAGCTGCACAGAGGGGGCCCAATTTGATTTTTTGTCATGGGGCCCAAAAACAATTCCCTGAGTGCACATGTTCATAGGCTGCCTTTGAGGGTACCTGAGAGAGCTCTGTCAAAAGTTTATATCTTAGGATAACTGACAGAGTGAGATTTTCTCTGGCATTAATTTGACATTTAACTTCCTAGGCCTAATGTCAAACTAATATCTGGTTGTGATTAGTGGAGGCCTGAAATGGGTCAGCACTGCTGATTTTTGTCCACTTGTACCCTTCTAATTGTTATTAACAGCATTATTAATAGGTTAATCTGGGTCAAGGAAAGTTCCTTTCCAGGATAATTGCTGGAT
This sequence comes from Gymnocephalus cernua, assembly GCA_023631565.1. NCBI lineage: Eukaryota > Metazoa > Chordata > Actinopteri > Perciformes > Percidae > Gymnocephalus > Gymnocephalus cernua. The sequence continues at coordinate 33,140,088 of CM042440.1, forward strand.
TTTCTGCTTTTTGTGTTCTCAAATCCATTCACTTTGGGAAACAACAACAAACTTCGAGCTAGCGAGCTACACTCTGAAAATGTCAAGTGTCAGCCCACTAGTCCGGCGATATTATGAATCCCACTATGGCCACGCCAAGACCCGCCCTACGAAGCAGCTTGATTGGTTGGGGTTAGGCATTTGACCTTGGTTAAGGTTAGGATAGCCGATTGGTCAGGGGATATGACCTGAACAAATGGGGTTAAGTCTTGGCGTGGCCATAGTGAGATTCGTAATATCGCTGGACTAGTGACCTGTAGGACCAAAGGGAATTTTTCGGGTTATTGAGAGATCAGAACAACGGAGTGTCGGAGAAATGACACAGCACTGCGTTGAACACCCTGTTGACTGCGTAACAGGGCTGGACGTATCGATCTAAATATCGATACCAAGATGAGTATTGGTATTGGATCGATACTGTCCTGATGAGATCGATACTTTTGTTGCAGTTTCTCTCCGAGTTCATGCGAGCACAGCGTCTCTCCAAGTCTGTGAGCAGTGTGCAAACAGCGCACCTCTCCCTCTCTCTCTCTCTCTCTGCCCCCTCCCCCTCCCTGCTCTGCCGGAGGTGAAGAGCGGAGAGTCAGAATAGTGAGAGAAGCCCGTGATGAAGGCGGAAAGAAAGAGAAGCGCTGTGTGGAGTTTATTCACTCCAGCTGATACGGACACTGCCACATGTGATGTGTGCAAAAAAGTAATTCGCCACTGTGGTAACACCACTAATTTGCATAAAGCTGCAAAAAAAGTTGAGGAAGGAGGAGGATAGGGGAGAACCCCAAACCAGACCCCCAACACAGAGACAGAGGTCTCTGGCAGAGGCTTTTCAGCCAAAAACTCAGGAATATCCAGGTAATCTCCAGAATTAAGCAATGTTGTTCATAGTGATCAGAGAGGCAATTTTAGCAGACTGATAGAACTACTATCTTGAATTCAACCAGTTGAAAAAAATCTTAATTGTTTCACTGGAACTCAAAAATATACTACTTATATATCAGTCCCTCCAGAAAAACGCAGAGTTTTTTTGTGATTGTTGCGGGCAAAAATCCTTGATTATGCGGCACGTTTTCTTATAAAATGCGATGGAATATGCGGGATTTTTATGCCATTTTATGCGATGAAAATGCGGGAACTTGCAAAAACTGCGGTTTGATGAAAAAGAGAAAAGAAGTGATTCCCTCAACACCGTGTTCTCAGTAGGTGAAATTACGTCACTTCATAATGTTCCCATGGCAACGGGAAAATGGCTGCTCTTGTGTGAAGTAAACGCAACATTTTTCATCTTTCTGTTGAGATATATGTGACTTTTTTGCAATGAAAATGCGGGGATTATGAAATCATGCAAGCCCCGCATATTTTGCGTGGAAATCGGCAATTTATGCGGCGAAAGTGCGGCGTATTTTAAAAAATGCGCCCCCCCGCATAAATATGCTGACTTTGGCTGATTATGCATTGAATTCTGCGATCGCATAATCGCGTTTTTCTGGAGGGAGTGATATATACTTATACTATACTTGTATGAAAATAGTATTGGTATCGGTATCGGCGATACTAGCCCTGTATTTACTTGGTATCGGATCGATACCAAAATTCCCAGCATCGCCCACCCCTACTAAGCGCTCTGCCTTTTCATTACCACGGGTTTACAGACACGTCTCTGCTGATTGGGTATCTCCTTTGACCCAGCCAATAAACGAGAGAAAACATAACTCAAAGCAGTTGCACACTGTTACACACTGCTCCGTGGGAACATGTCGTTCAATCTGGAAACCGTAGCAAAACGGTGCACGCCGTTTAGAGATAACGTGCCCAAGGTCCCATTGGGTCCACCAGAAGGGGGGGGGACTTTGCCTCTCTATTTGTACAGACTCCATTTAAAACTCAACGCATGATTGACATATTAATACATATTAATAAAAAATTGGGTAAAATTGTGTGAAGTCTGAAAAGTTCTGAATGTTATGAGAAGTCTGGCTGGGTGGGGGGCTGATAGGGAGACAATGCTGCAAAATTGTCAGGCCATGATCAGGTCTACTCTGGATTTAAGGTGCTTTGTGTATGGGTCTGCAGTTTGGGTTAAAGATTTTCCGACGCATTTCTAATGGAAGCTCTGTTCTCACTACTGAGTTAACGGCCATTATATGGGCTCTATGGTGGATTGAGGAAGTCAGATTTAGAGTCATCATCTGTTCAGATTTTTCAGCTGCTCTAGAAACTTTAAGGGTAGGAAAATCTAAAGCTCGTCCAGACATTCTAAATGATATTTTGAGTGTGTTTTTTAGAATTGGGTTTGCTTGTAACATCACTTTTTGCTGGGTTCCTGGGCACGCTGGGGTGAGGGGGAATGAGCGGGCGGACCTCATTGCAAAGGAAAGTCTAAGAAGAGAAGATAGATATCCATCTATCATTGGGGAGAGTGGAAATAAGAGAAATAATTAAAGAGGGTGTAACAAAAGAATGGCAGAGAGGGTGGGAAAAGAAGTCAGGGGTAGACACTTCTTTTTTATACAACCTAAAGTTATGAAAATATCGCTTCTGTACATCTCTGTCTCGTAGGGACTCAGTTAAACTGTGTAGATTGAGGTTGGGACATCGTGGGTTAAATTATTATTTGTGCATTGTAGGAAAGCATGTTTCTGGCTTGTGTGAATGTGGGAGTCTCGAGAGTAAGTGTATAAAGTATAGAAAGACGGGTGTTGTTTGTAAAACTGACACAACTTTTTCTGTTTTATCTTTGTGTGCACATAGTGAGGAACATTAACTGACATCCAAGGCAGTTCTTCAATTCCTGCATGATGCAGGACTGTATGTAAAAATCTAGTTTAAACTTTTGATCTGTGGAGGGCAGTAATACGCTTAGCAGCGTCCACACTGCCGGAATCTTACAAGAAGAAGAAGAACGACAGAGCAGGAGGAAAACAGGAAGTCTGAGGCAGGGTGGGTGTTAACACTCTGCCTGAAAGCAAGAATGACTCTTCCTATTGATTTAATCTGTTGATCTTTTCCGATTTGTTAAATTGTTTACATTCCATATTCGATAAAATGAGTGATTTAGAGGAAGAGGAGGACTCTCTGTCCATGAAGAGTGACTGTTCCAAAGAGGAACCTCCATTCTTCAGTAATGAACCTGGACCTTCAGACACAAAGTAAGAGTCTGTTTCTGTTGTAAACTCATCCGTAGAAGAATCTGTTATTTCACTACAACTCTGTTCTTGTATAATTACATGAGGATTTTATTTTACTCAGTCACTCAGGTTGTCTTGATCCAATGTTTTTTGACCCCAATAAGAATCCTTTACTGATACGTTTACCTAAAGGTTGATCTGCCACACTGAAATATCAGGTGTAGCTGCCAAATCTGCCACACCTTATTTTTAGCGAGTCATAATCTAGTTCATGGTTCAGCTTTATTGCACAGTCAAATGCTGTTGTAGCCTCCTCCACACACTGCACACAGAGAACGTGTATTCCAATATTTAAATAGAGGAGAATAAAACAAAACAGAAGTACATGAAAGTGGCACTAAAGCAGTGGTCTATTTATTTCACTAGAGCCACACTGATAGGACAAAGTCAATAGGAGAGCCACTTTTACCACAACGTATCAAAAGTTACATCCAGTCCAACATGACATCATGACTGCGTGTAAACATACATGCCACACATTGCGTGTTATTGGCACGTGCCGTGTTATCGCGAGAAAACCACGGAAAGAACAACAGGGTTGTATTTAGTAAAAGAAGAAAGCGACGGTTGAGTTTAGGAAACGTGACACGCAGGACCCGATCCCCGGTCTCCTGGGTGAAAGTCCTGTGTTGTTTGACCCATCCACCCCCCCGACCAACATCCCTACGTGGATTTTCACCCTTTCATACTACTCGCTACGGTGTCAATTCACATGCAATCACAAGGTAATGTAAGTCAATGGAGGCCAAATGGCGTTGATAAACATGCTAAAAAGCGAGTATGCAGCTTGATAACACGCCAATAATGGCATATGAATTAACGTGACATACATACACCACTTCATGACATCAGTCTGTCCAGTCATAAATAGCATATCTGCTTATCAATCTCTCATCCCTGAACATACAATATGCACTTTTTTGCATAGCTGGAAAAACTGAACAAACTGGCAACTTCACACTGATTCAGTAGAAGGGCAGAACAAGTTTAAATATCTTTTCTAGTCTATATTTCCATCTTGTAATGCCACTGTTTTGGGTATTTTTTAAATATAAATTATTTGTAATCGAGCAGACTTAGGGTTATGTTATAGCCCTGCTTGTTTTTAGTGTTTTTATGAAATATCTGTATTGACTGCAGATCATATCACTGTATTGTTTACCGCCATGCGAGCCACAAATGAAAGCTTGGGGAGCCACAGGAGGCTCGCAAGCTGTCCAATGAGTAACACTGATCTAAAGAGAAATATTTACAAGGAAGATAATTCAGTTATGTAGGGTTGAGTATAACATATATATAGTACTTGTGTACTAGAGTACTAATTATGTGTGTAAAACGTTTTGTTTCCACAGACGGAGAGCAGAGTCTCCAGTGTCCAGCTCTCTGTCCATGAAGAGTGACTTTTCCAAAGACGAACCTCCATTCTTCAGTAATGAACCTGGACCAACAACCAAAAAGTTAGAGGGCCCTATTTTAACAATCATAGTGCTCGGCGTGAAGCCCATGGCGCAGGTGCATTTGATATTTAAATGATGTGGGCGCTGGATGGGAAACTGACAACTGCGTTGGTATTAAACTAGCAAAGACGCTTGCGTCTGGCTTTGCGCCGCGCTGCGCTGGGTGCAGGATAGGGCCCTGAGTTTCTTTTGTAAGTAAGTAAGTAAGTAAGTAAAATGTATTTATAAAGCGCTTTTCACAGATAAAATCACAAAGTGCTGTACAACAGAATAGGTAGAACAAACAGTATAAAATGCATATACATATATCAAAAGAAAGGGACGCTAGTGAGAACCCATCAACCAAAAGCTTTCCTAAATAAGCAAGTTATCAGATCCTTTTTAAAAGAGACAACAGAGTCAGCCAGACGCACGGACAGGGGCAGGGCGTTCCACAGTCTGGGAGCAACAGACTGGAAAGACCGGTCCCCTCGGGTCTTATAACCAGTCTTAGGGACTGCAAGCAAGTTCTGGTCAGAGGACCGAAGAGTCCGGCTAGGGAAATACGGCTTCAAAAGGACTTGGATATACTGTGGGGCCTGACCGTTTAAGGCCCTGGTAAACTGACCTGAAGAAGATTCAGTCATGTAGAGACTTATCTGACACCAGTGGCAGCTGGTAGAAGTTATTTTAGAGGAGAGCTATGCAAAAATTAAGCAAACTCGCTGGCTTGGCTCCACAGGCACTGGGAATGATGTCACACCCGAGTTCAGCGTGTTTCATTACATAAGTCAGAATTTCAGTGTAGTTTCGTTCTGTCCAGGTTAGCCATCGCTAGCAATACCAGTTGATAACAATACATTAGGCTGTTTTTTGTGCAAACAGAGTAACAACGTCCACCAATAGAAGTTGGAAAGGACTGTGTGTACGGCTGATTTAATCAGACACAAATATGACAGAAGTGCTAATAAACTGTATATTACTACAGCTTTCACTACTGTTGATGCACGGCCCAGCCATGTTGGATTTCGAGGTTGCCTTTGTGCCGGGTAACATGAGGTTATCTGACTTTCCTCTTTCAGAAATCCAACCTCAGAGGGCGTTCCATTTGAAGTTTCTGACTTAGACTTAAAAATTCAACTTCCGAGTACAAATGGAACGCACCATATTGCTCATATTTGTTGTTTTGGGAGTCATTGGAAATCAACCTGTTTTGTTGTTTAGGTATGAGTCTGTGTTGGTACAATATATGTATATGCAGAAGGAGAAATAAAGATAAATAAGATAAAGATGATAAAGTATTATCAAATCATGATCATGATACACAACTACCTACAGCTCAATGAAAATAAGACCGAAGTCCTTATAGTTGCTCCAGATACTATAGCTTCCAAGATTAGTCAGCTGCTGGGCTCCCTGTCCTCTGCTGTTCAGTCCAAACAGAGAAATCTTGGTGTAATATTCGATAATAAAATGTTCTTGGATCAACATATCAAATCTTTGACACGCACATGTTTCTTTCAATTAAGAAACATTGCCAAACTTAGAGGAGCAGTTTCACTTACTGAGCTTGAGATGATCATTCATGCTTTTATTTCATCTCGGCTTGATTACTGCAACTCTATTTTCACCTGTCTCAGCAAGTCGTCCCAGGACCGTCTGCAACTAGTCCAGAACTCTGCTGCAAGGCTGCTGACTAGGTCTAGCAGGATGTCGCACATCACTCCGATTTTATACTCATTACATTGGCTTCCGATCAATTTCAGGATCAAATTCAAAGTTTTGGTTCTAACTTATAAAGCATTGCATGGTCAAGCACCTGCTTATATATCTGACCTGCTACATCCGACCCTCAGACACAGAGTAAAAGACTGTTTTTGTTGTGAACTAGCATTGCCAGCCCTATCTTCACAGCGCTGTGAAGTAAGGTCTGGCTGGAGAAAAAAACGCTCTGGGTTCTGTAAAATAGTCTCGGGAAGGAACTTGTTTTGGTGGAACATTTTCACCCTGCAAAATAAAATGCCCCATACATTATTAAATTTATTTAACTTTTCACACAATAGCTGGATACATGGTTAAACCTTGTTAGCTCTTACCAGTGTATCTTCATGTGTACAATCCCACCAATCTGTCCCAAAACATCCCAGTTAGAGAGTAAACGCTGTAAACATATTCTTTATAAATCTTTACCATCATTCCCTGAAAGAACTAAGCAGGCCTGACTGACTGCACCGTCCACATTTTCTTAAAAAATTGACATTTTCAGCTTGTAGCTTGTTAGCTCGAAGTTTGTCATTGTTTCCCAAAACGCACAAATGAACTTCCGTTGATCTAGACTACCACTACTGTAATGTGTTAGCCTGGTTGACACCAAACCCTTCTCAGGTGTAACTGAGAGTGGGTATGGGGAAGGTTCATTCACAGCCCATTTCCCATTTCCATCACCAACGGACGCCGCTCAAATGCCTCTGGGCGCAATTGGATAGTCCTTCAACCAATCAGACCACCGATCTGGGTGACGTAGCAGCGACAGCGGCATCAACGGGTTGCTGCGCTTTGGTGGCCGCCATGTTGCAACAAGAAGCTGCTTGCTGTCGCGCTATTGTCATCATGTAAAGCCAGGTTGTGATTGGTGCCTCGATTTGGAAAAATCAATTTGGAAAAATTGGAAATGGGTTTGAATGGGCTCTTGGCCAGACAAACTTGCAGAGTAAATCTAAAATTTGCTGAAAGTTCGTCAGGGTTTTCCAAGGCTAGTAATGTGTTATAAAAAATGTGTTCATCTCCACAGATCCGGAACAAGAGCTGGACTGCAGACAGACAGTCAGACCATCACTGTACAAAGTAAGTCATCATGTGTGTGTGAGAGAATATGTAAATATGGTTTTATAGGTGTGGCAACAGTCGCTTCAGGGTGTCGGGTTAGGACACTATTTCAATGTTCAGGTGAGAGTGTGGGAGAAAGGAGATGCAGAGTCCAGGGGTCCATTTCAGAAAGCAGGTTTAGTGAAAACTCTGAGTTTGTTAACCCTGAGATGAGGGAAACTCTGGGTTTTATTTTTCAGAAAGAGAGGTAACTTAACCTCAGAGTCAGTTACTATGGTAACTTAACCTCAGAGTCAGTTACTATGGTAACTGAGCCTATGAACCTAACCTGGTCGGGAGCAGGTTTTCTTCTCTCAGTCTCCTCCCTCTGACACAGCGCTCTTCACTTCCTCATTCATTCATTCAGTCTGGATCAGGAGCATTTTAGCGCAGTTTGTTATATCGGCATGAATTAAAAAACACTGTTGGTTTATTAACTGTTAGGCAGACTTTAAAACATTGTTTTTTTCTCAAAACATGACATTTCCTTTTGTCGAAGATACTGTTGATGAAGAAGCTGTATTACTTTGTTAGTTAAACATACGTTGGGAGATGATATTGAGGCCCGAAGCATTTTAATTTCCAGATAACTTCCTATTTGAGCGGTATGGTTTTTCTTCCCAGTCTATCAGTTATGTATCCTACATAACCTTATCCGTCCTCATATCACTAACGTCACCCATCATGGACATGCTCTACATCCCAGCACATTATTTGTGCCACATTACAGTTTTCTTTACAACCTTGGTGATGCGGAGCATTTTAGTAAAGCGCCGTCAGAAGAGATCGCTCTGAAATGTGCTTTAAACATGTGTAGTTTTCCCTGGACACAAACCATTAAAAAGGAGTTCCACAGTATTGCAGGTGAATGATGTAAACCTTTTGAAATAAAAGATTATGAATTATAATTCTGTTAATGATGGTGCTGCAGCCTCAGAATGGGATTAGTAGGCCTAGGACTTTTTCGCCCGCAGTATTACACCTAAATGAAATACATTTTCAATACCAATTCACCAGTTGATTGAACCAACTCATATCAGCTGTTCTGGAACGGAAAACTCAGAGTTTCCATCTGAGGGTAAATCAACTCAGAGTTCAGGGTTAGACTCAGAGTTTGTTATACCTCCTTCCTGAAACGGACCCCAGGGCTGCGGTTTAGATGATTTATGTAAACAAATAGGCTTGTTTTTCATTGTGTGTGGTTCTGTAACAATAAAGCACAGCAATACAGACTGTAGCAAATGCAAACCTAAGCTAAACATAGACATCTACAAATAGCATGCATAGAGCAATATTAACGGCTAACAATAATAACTAGAATGCAATGAGCTATCAATTAAAGATTAGCAAACACAAAGGCCTATGTGTAACCTATATAAACGACAGTCATTATAAGAAACTGTCCATCAGAAATCGCCTCAGTCTAAAGTCAAGTCCAGCTGATGTCTGCCCCTCCGTGCTTCTCACTCGCTGCTGCGTTCAGGGGCGTCGTCAGTGTGGGCACACAGAGTGCACGTGCAGAGCGCGTGATCAGGCACAGTGGATACATAATGGGAATGCATGCACAGGGACATGGCCTTTTTTACAATGTGTTAAAAAAGATTCTTCTTGGTTTATTTGTTGTTTTGTGCACCATCCATCCATGGTCATCCGCTTATCAGGGCTTGGGTGGCAGGGGCAGCAGCTCCAACAAGCCAGGGTGGAGATATAATCTATCCACTTAGTCCTGGGTCTTCCCTGAGGCCTCCCCCCAGCTAGACATGCCTGGAACACCTAGGTGTCCAGGGGACATCCTTAGCTGGCTCCTTTCCACGCAAAGGAGCAGCGGCTCTGCTCCGAGTTCCTTATGGGTGACTGGGGGCGTTTTTACACTTGTAATTGGTTTGCTCTGGTTCTAATCAGTTGATGAGTTTGTAAACTTGGAAATATTTCCCCTTGGTTTAGTTTTGTTTCACACAGAAAAATCTAAGTGAACCAAAATGCATCATTACAAACCATGCAAGAACGTTAAGAACGTTCACTTAGTTTATTGGTCTGGGACGGGATCATGAACGTTAATACAGGGAAAAGGTCCTGTGTTCTGGTTGTCCCCATGGTCAAACCTGCTCATTTCTTTGAAATCATTTTTCAGACATTGTTTTGTGAACAATGTTTCTACGTCTGCTCTGCTCACGGATACTTCGCCCTGCTCTGCCGGCATTTGTCTCCAACTTTAGCGCCAGCTGGTTTGACCGAGACCACATCTTCAAGGAGTTCTCAGTGTGCTTGTTTGGTCTGATTATGGGTGCATCTAAGTGCAATTGCTGCATTCACACTTGCTGCATTTACACCTACCCAAACAAACTGCACTTGGAAAACTAGTCTTTATCCTTCGCGTTCCACTTCCGGGATTGCTCTGGTGCTGCAGGAATTCCGCTGGATGCATGTCTTTTCCGTTTCCTTCCACTTTCTTTGTGTTGGAATTTTAAATTCGGTGGATTCTTGAGGACTATTGTTGACTGCTCCTCAGATCTCTGCAGGGTAAATCCAGACAGCTAGCTAGACTATCTGTCCAATCTGAGTTTTCTCTTGCACGACTATTTTGCAGCGGCTCTGTGCAGAGTTTAGCACCACCCATGATGATTCTGAGTGGTTTAAAGAAATGGCATTAAACCAGAGCACATTTTCCTACCATCCCTGAGTGCTATGTGGAGTAGCCAGACCCTCCTTCAGCATGCTTTGGAGGAGGTTCTGGCAATGCGAGACTAGGGGAAAACCCACTTTAGTGCGATTCAACACAAATAAATGAGGCAGCTGTGAAAGACCTAAGAGATGCCAGACACCATCCTGAGAAAAAACTATTTTGGCCGCTTGTATCCGCAAACTTGTTCTTTTTGTCATGACCCAGCCTTTATGACCATAGTTTAGAGTAGAAACAAAAATTGACCCATAGATTGAGAGCTTTGCCTTTCCGCACAGCTCTCTTTTCGCCACAACGGTGTGTGGTGGAAAATACCCAGGGTGCAGCAGGTGTAGATTAATTAACTGTTTTAGAATAATTGAAAATGAAACAAGTAACAAGAAATAGTAGACTGAGACCAATGTAGGTTTTTGTAATTTATTGAAGTACATATATTCTGCGCAGAATAGGAGAACTCGTTCACAAGATGCACGCAGCAAGGTGTGGAAGAGTCTTCAAAGTTCACACATCAAGAACATCAGCTTAAATACACAGATAAGAGAGAGGGAGTGACATCGCTTTAAGCACACAATTCAATGTAATAACAAATGAAGATAGACCTTCTGGTCTGTCTGGTTCACAGGGATGTTGTGTCGTATAACTTGTAGACCGTTGTGACTACGGTTGTATCTCAGTAAACCTAGGTTGGCTATTTTCTCACAGACAAATGTATTTAACTTCTCCTTGGGGGAGACATAACAAGAGCACATACAGAAATACATAGTTACTTGGGTAAAATATAATTTTGCCATCACACTCCACTCTTTTGATTACAATCTAATCACAATAAAATAATTCAAAATTATATTAAAAATATGTTGGTTACATTTAGCATGCTTTTTTTTTTTTTTTGTGAGGGATGAAAAAGAAACCCTCAGATTAAAGGGACAATATCTCACACAAAACAAAAACAAACAAAACCAACACCACTCTTTAGGTTAAATGAAATCAAACTAAATGAGATAAATCATAAATCTGAGTGGCTGTACAATAAAAGTTACACTGTGTCTGAGTCGTTGTCCGTTTCGTCAGTCTTTTGAGTCATATGTGGGAAAGTTGTTAAAGCCAGAGATTCACAATTACAATCAAATTCTCAAGACTCTGTGAACTTTATCAATATTGTGTGAATCGGCTACTGTCCTATACTAAGGCAAAAAGGCCTGAAACGAATTTCTCTCCTTCCCCTGGCACCATTCGCTTTACCCTAATGAAGCCGCCCCACGGAGGAATGTAATGCGCGTAGTGATGAGTGGCCTGCACAAGGGAAGACAAGACCGTAATTGAAGGGGTCAGATAAATTAAAGTGCATCTACCCGTCCATAAGGGTGGCAGAAATTTATATCAGGAGTCACCACAGAGCCAGACAAAATCCACTAACGAGCCCGCACCAGAATCATCTGGCCAGCGCAAGCAAGTGGGTTTTGGATGGATCCAGAATGGATGCCTCGATGACCCCTGGAGATGAAAACAAGCACGTGCTAAGTTTAAATTCACCGCTTCCGCATGTGTTGTTCAGTGTGCGCTTGCAGTCGGTAGTCGAACCCAAGTAATGGGACCCCAAAAGACAAGCGCGTTCTATGCAAAGGTCATGAGTCAAGTTTGTCATGAGGTTGTGGTGAAATTGACCAATAGCATCGGATGCTTTACCGTTTTTAGTTTTAATCAGAGTACCATTAAGGGAACGCACTAGACGATTAGCGAATTCAGCGCATACGTGCAGTTGGGACGGTGAGGTATAAAGCTGCTCCCCTTTAGTTTCGACATGCATGAGGGCGGTCATTACACAAATAGCATCATGCAGACTTAACGGTTGTGGTTTAACGGGTGCGGCCTGTTTTTGTGAGAGGGCGAAAAGAGAGCAGACGTAACAAGACTCATTATAACCCGCCTCGCGAGTGAACTTTTTGATTGAGCCTAACCAGCTATTCGTAGAGAAGGCTCCGCCATCCTCATTAGAGGAGGACATCCATGTGGATGATAAAGCGTCTAATGTGTGTGTTAAATGGCGCGAGTGTGTGATGTCAGGTTTGGGAGGTGATACAACGTTGAGGTAAAAAGGACCACAAGGGTCAGTTCCAGAAACCCATGCACACACACACTACAAAATAACCTTGGTCAGTGAATTGAACATCTTTCAGTGTCAACAGAACAGCAGGAGAAGAAAATATAACTCTTTTATTGACAGTCGATTCTAGAAAAAGAGTAAGGTTCTCTCTGCTGCGTAGTTGTCATAGTACCTACATGGAAGGGTCAGTGTCGTTAAAATCATAAAAGGGAGTAGTTATGCTGACTGGTGGTCTGTCAAACTTCTCTTAGCATAAACAAAGCGATAATCAGACATACAGTGATAAAAAAGAAACTGGTTACACATCTGATAACTTCACACAGACACGGCTGGTGCCACTGAATTCTCCATTGTCTCTGTTGCTCCATGCTGTGATGGAGGGAGAGTCTGCTCCCTGTGGGATGTGCTGTGTGTGTGTGTGTGTGTGTGTAGCACAGCAGAGGAATGTCTGTCAGAGGGAGAATGTGTGACGTCACTGCTGCTGCTGCATGTGTGTGTGAAGAAAAGTGTACGATACCAAATGTTTGGTTATTAGAGATGTTATCTGGCCGTTCTGTCAAACGGTTTGTTCCCACGTAGTCGTCTCGGGGGGGTTGCTGAAAAGTGCACAGAGTCCGTCTGTCAGGCACGTTTTTCAGTCCTCCGGCGTAGGTGACACCTGGCTTAGGGCACTTGTAGCAGGCTTTGGCTCGCCTGAGACCTTCCCTGGATCCTGGACTCTCCTGCAATGCGATGCGTGAACCCAAGTTGCCCTCTCAGCGACCTCTACGGCGGTGTGGGTGATGAGAAAAAACCTGGAATGGGCCTTTCCACCGTTTGGATTGCCAGTTCTTTCTCCGAGATCTTTGATGCCAACAAAAGTCCCCGGGCTCCTCTGCTGCTCTGGGCAGACCTGCGGAAAACTGGACTCTGATGGCAGAAAGAGCATAGGAGAGTTGCATACATTCTATCCTATCACTTCGCACAGAGCGGTGGATGGAGGGGGTGCCTTTGGGGCCTCTGTCCCTACCTGTGTCAAAAAAAAATTTTTTACCACCCTAAAAAGTGAAACCCTATTTTGAAAGCTATACTTTGGAAGCTATTATTAGCCTATTTTTAAATGCTATTATTTCCCTACTAATTAGTATTACGCCCGTTATATTATTATATGTTACCATATCCCTACTCATTAAGGCATGACAAAGCACATGACTTAATATGCAGCAAATATAATAATCCGTGTCATTAGTTTAGTAATTAACACTGACTTGTGGTAATACAGCAAAACCCTGTATAGGAGCAAGAGAAAAAGTTCAGCTACAGCTTGAAACTTTGATAAAAATCTGTCTCAATATTTGCTTTCACCAATCAGATCATCTGTGGAAACAAATTAGGGAAACAACCAAATTGCACACTAAAATAAGCTTCTGAAAGAATTTTAGGTGAGAAATACGCAATGAACTAACAGAATATTGATCATTTTATTCAATTTGGCATTCAGGTTTACTGCAGTTCATGGGCAGTCATTTGACACTATGCAGAGATTCCTCGGTTCTGATTTGTAATTAGTGCTTGGAAAACCTAGGAAAAACAGAGGAACATTATCTTTTCACTGACTGTCTGTGTAATGTGCTCCTGTTTTAGTCTAAACAAATTATCTACTGAACTTTAACTGTTACTGAAATTTACTTAAAAATCTACTTAAAAATCCAAATGATGTGAACACTTTATACTTTTAACATCTTATTTATGAAGCTACTATTATCCCTCCTGTTTGACTCAAACACTCAGTATATATAAATAATGTTTTAGTGGTTTCTCCATCAACACTGTCCTGTCTTACACAGAAATACCTGTATAAAAGCAACAAAAGTTAAAACACCAACCACCAAAACAAAACGTTTTCAACATCATGTTAATAGTTTAAACAATTTGATCATATAGTAACTCAAATGCAACCAAAATCTATAGTGCAGTTCTGCTGAAATCCCACTAGAGTACAATATTAAATGCTGATAGAATCTGATCTCTATAAACCTAAATTCGAAATCCAAATGTCTCCTTCCTCCACATGCACAAACCCTGCCTTATGTTATCTTTGGGTATGTGTGTGTGTGTGTGTGTGTGTGTGTGTGTGTGTGTGTGTAAGCCCCATACCTTGGCTGCTTCTCTGAGCTTCTGTAAGGAAAGAAAACAAACACACCCCTCCTTTTCTGCATGGTAAACACACACATTTCAACGCCTTTAAAGAAGATGTTGCCTCACAGTTTAGAAAACTGTAAGTGTTCAAATAAATTCTGTTAGCCAATTAAATGGTTTTAGCACCTACTCATTAAATTGATTAGTAGGTCTAGTTGATAGACAACCCTAAAACAAGTAATACAATCATAAACATGTTTGGTGTAACAAATTCCAAATTGTGTTACCCCAAAAAGTGTTCTAAGTGTTTGGTTTGTTTATTTTAGACAAAGAGACTCAAAAATAATCTCCCCATCTAACGAAAATGATTCACTGGCCTGGAAACTGTATGTATAATGCTTGTTGTCCGTTATCTGTGTGTGTTACTCAGGGAGAGCCTGTCTGCCAGCTGTCCTTCTTCAAGGACAGAAGAGAGCCGTGTTATCGCTCAGTGGCTAATTCATTTTGAAGAAAGTGCAAAATAACCCAACAGAGGCATGTGAAAGTATTTCAGGTTGTTATGCAAAAATAGAAAAACAGATCAGAATTGACATTCCGTGTCCACTGGAGTACTGAGGAAAAGAGGAAAGTTAGACAATGCATCAACAGTAACACATTTATGTAACATCCCCTATAATCCCCCGAAGAATAGTGTACGAAGTAAGTCCGTAACACGAAATGTTTTTACAAGAGCTCAAAATTCCTACTTATCTAAAGGAAAATCAAACTTGGTCAGAAACGACCCCCAACAGGTAATAGGGAGTTAAAACCGGAAAAAAACGCACGAGATCACTTCCTGTCTTAGATGGTGTGGTTTTTCTGGGACTTGTAGTCCAAGTTGCGTTGTGATGACTACAAGCAGAAAAAGAAAAAGTGATCAAATGGACATCAACATTTTGGAGTTGCTCAGAGATAGCGCGGTATCTGAGAGTGAAACATCAATTGAAAAAAAACGTTATTTTTACCGTGCACAACGAATTGTGTGTTTGTAGCATAGGGTCCCGCAAACGGTGGGCACCTGCAGGCACAAACACGCGCTTGTGGTGAAGATGTGTCTGAACTAATCAGTGCAGTCAGTCGGTCTGTCACAGTCCAGTCAGGAAAAAAAAGTCCTGATAGTGTCTCCTGATCTATAGGAGAGAAAAACAAACAGGATGTGAGACAATGAGTAAAGAAAAATATGCTGTAGGTTATCAGTCGTGAAGAGCACTGAAGCTCATCCTTTAATCCAAAAAAAAACTCATCTGTGTGTTCTTCATCTGGAACAAAAAAAGAAAAACGAGAGTGCCCAGTCATTTTGTTGTGACTTTGGGTGTATCTCTCTAGGCAAAAACAATTTTTACGTCTTATCAGACGGGAGGTTTAACAGTCTGACCGAGAGAAACGCACACTTGGAGCTTTAAGCAAAAAGTGTGTGTTTATAATGCGTCCAAAATAGTTAGCCAACTAATGATTGGTATTCAGACACACAATTCCAAAAACGTATTACTCACAACCGTTATTCCAAAATGGAGACATATAACCTTTCTGCCTAATAAGTAGGCTTGTGCAACTAAAGCTTTGGAGGGGGTAAAATTAGTTTGTGGCCTGTTTTAGTTTTTTTTTTTTTTTTTTTTTTCCTGGATAATCTGTAGGAAAACCTGTCAGAAAGAAAACCTTCTAACTTGCCGTCTATTCTACATTAAAAAGGAAATAAAATTATAATCCCCATTTTCCCAAATAAAAATGACCAGCGTTAATGCTTTTTAACTCTAATACTTTTAATTTTAGAACCCCAAAACACACTCAGATTTATGAACGTTACTAATGTCAAATGCACACGTCAGGCAGCTGTTACCGGATCTGAGAAAATACATAGTCTAGTCTACTGTAAAGTGGGGGGAGATAAACTCTGTCAAGAATATCGTCTTCAGACGCATTTTATTGGCAACCTATCTGTATCACTCTATATCCTAAATAGCAAACAAAACAAAGAGCAAGACAGTGTATCAGTGCGAAGCAGTGTCTTCATTGCAAAGCATTGTGTGTGCATTTTGTTTTGAGTGTGGTTTTTTTACTCATCTGTAGCCGGCGTGAGCGTGGTCCCCAGACTTTTCAGCACCTCCGCCCGTGTTGTTTCTCTGTCCCACCGTCCTTGGACACATCCGTCTCCAATGTCCAGGCAATGTCCAGACAGTTGAAACAAGTGACTTTATCCACTTGTTGAATGTTGCCACGGAGTCGTCTCCCCCTGCCTCTCGCCTGCCTCTCAGAGTGTCCCCTGTCTCTGTTGACAACAGCAGCTGTCATGGCTTCCAACAGTTTCATCTGTTTCTCCTCGCGGTGTTTTTGAGACCTTCTGTCCATGTTTCTAGATATCCGCTCGAGGTCCAGCAGGACGAGCAGCTCTATCAGGCGTGGGTCAAGATCTTTGAGTTCTGTCCGCTGCTGATGCAGTGGAGGGGCTGAGGCAGGGAGTGGATCAGATGTCTTCTCTGGCATGCACGTGGTCTGTGGCTGCTCGGGCACGGCTGGTCTGTGCATCGTCTGTAGTGGGTGAGATGGTGTTGGCGGAGGGCTTCCAAGCGGGAAACTCACGACCCTAGGACTCGGCCCTAGGACTCGGATAGAGAGAGTAAGAAGCATTACAGTCAGAGTGTGTGTGCATGTTATCAGTGTTTAGCAGAGAAGGCTCAGGTTGTAATTGCAGTTTCTCCCTGATGTAGGCTTCATTTATCCATATTTGAAAGCATTTATTGTTATCCCGTAAGAACTTTAATTTGTAATACCTTTTTAATTTTTGATTTCCCCCCTACTCTGATTTCTTCTTCCTCTAATCCCTGTCTCAGATCTTTTAGCTTGCCCGTGCACAGCGTTCCCTTTTCAGGAAAGCCAAAACTCTCAACCCAATATGGTACATATTTAACACTCTGCAAACCGTACTTTTTCACCATTTCCTCAAATAGTGACCCAGCCAGGGCGGGCGACGACGGATTGGAACCCATAAAATAGGTCCGAGAAAACGTTTTCTAAGCGCAGGAGTCGTCACCCGTGCGGTTGCTTTTTTTTCAAAGACAAAGCAACAAAATTACGTGGGAATATTATTCCCGCGGCTGCTTTCTCTCAAATACAAAACAGCAAATTAGCGCAGGAGTAAGTTCTCCTCCGTCTGCTTTCTCTCAAATACAAAACAGCAAATTAGCGCAGGAGTAAGTTCTCCTCCGGCTGCTTTCTCTCAAATACAAAACAGCAAATTAAATCACGTGGGAGTAGGTTCTCCCCCGGCTGCTTTCTCTCAATTACAAAACAGCAAATTGAACGTCTTTCACCCTGCCAGGTCTTTCTCTGAGAATACGGTAGCCGGAGTGTTATTTGTGCAGTCAAGATAACAGAAAAAAACCCAAAAAGTCTTCAGTCTTGTCACGTGTCAAACACGACAGTATTTGTTTCTTATGTCTTCACAAGTCAATTCAAATTATTTTAATTTTTAGAAAAACATAAACTTACCCTGCTGTTAGGAGATTTTCCTTTTCTTTTAGATCAGCGTGGAGTGTCCCGGGGAGCTCTGTGCATGCTTACTGATCCTCCACTCTGAAACTTTGATTTAGAGGTTTGAGGCGTTATCTCTGGCCCTGGAGAGCACAGAAATCCCGGAGAGCAAGTCCTCAGCCCACGCACAGAAGCTCACCAGCAGACACCCAGCACTGATCCTGTTCGTGACGCCAAAATTGTGGTGGAAAATACCCAGGGTGCAGCAGGTGTAGATTAATTAACTGTTTTAGAATAATTGAAAATGAAACAAGTAACAAGAAATAGTAGACTGAGACCAATGTAGGTTTTTGTAATTTATTGAAGTACATATATTCTGCGCAGAATAGGAGAACTCGTTCACAAGATGCACGCAGCAAGGTGTGGAAGAGTCTTCAAAGTTCACACATCAAGAACATCAGCTTAAATACACAGATAAGAGAGAGGGAGTGACATCGCTTTAAGCACACAATTCAATGTAATAACAAATGAAGATAGACCTTCTGGTCTGTCTGGTTCACAGGGATGTTGTGTCGTATAACTTGTAGACCGTTGTGACTACGGTTGTATCTCAGTAAACCTAGGTTGGCTATTTTCTCACAGACAAATGTATTTAACTTCTCCTTGGGGGAGACATAACAAGAGCACATACAGAAATACATAGTTACTTGGGTAAAATATAATTTTGCCATCACAGGTGCAATAAAGCAAACGCAATACGGTGCATGCTGCTCCGATTCTCCGGCCAATCTCCCGCTCCATTGTCCCCTCAATCATGAACAAAACCACGAAGTACTTGAACTCCTTCACTTGGGGTAAGGACTCATTCCCTACCTCGTTTTCTGGCTGAGAACCATGTCCTTAGATTTAGAGGTGCTAATCCTCATCCCAGCCGCGATCCAGTGAGTACTAAAGGTCACAGGGCAATGATGCCATCAGGACCACATCATCTGCATCTGTGTTGTGCATGAAGGACCTGCAGCGGGTGGTGAAGGCAGCAGAGCGTGTCATCGGGACAACACTACCCCCCTGTCAAGAGACATATTCACTGGCCGACTCCAAAAGAAAGCCAGCTGTATCATAAAGGACCCCACTCACCCTGGACATCACCTGTTCTCCCTCCTACCCTCTGGAAAAAGATACAGGACAATCAGATCCAGAACCAACAGACTGAAAAACAGCTTTTTCCCCCAGGCAGTCAAAAGCACAAACCCTCCTCTCATTCTCCTCCCTCTATAAAGACTAGTGTGCAATAAACCCCAATAACTGGAAGTGCAATAATATTATGTGTATATAGTGCCACCTCATTGTGTTTATTTATCTTGATTGTTATATTTTATTATTTATATTTTCTATTTTGTTGTGATTTTATATTTTACTATTTAAATGTTATATATCTGTTTGTTTGTGATCTTATTGAGAGCTGCTGAACTGTGTTTCATTGTTAAAAACAATGACAATAAAGATCTATTCTATGATAGATATTAAAGATTTGTACAAATATCATAACATTTAAAACCCTGTTTTTTGTGACTTGCCTTCAGTCGGCCCTAAAAAATAATCATTAGATTCTCAAAACATTTTTCTTTTGGTTTCACATTTTTCCTTCTCTTTCAATAGATCGTGGTCAGCAGGAGGTGTCAGATGAACAAAAAATCAGTCTGAAAATCAGATTTGAACGTGTGGCTGAAGGAACTAATGAAACAGGAAATAAAACCCACCTCAAGAAGGTCTACGTTCTGATGTATATCTCAGAGGGACAGAGTGAAGAGGTTAACACCCAACATGAGGTTTGGCAGCTTGAAACAAATTCCAAGATGAAGATCCTCCATGATGCTCCAATCGAGTGCCACGACATCTTTAAAGCCTTACCTGGCCAACAGAAACACATCAGAGTTGTTCTGACATGCGGCGTCGCTGGCGTTGGAAAAACCTTCTTGGTGCAGAAGTTCTGTCTGGACTGGGCCGAGGGTTTGAAAAACCAAGATATCAGTCTGGTGATTCCGCTTGCATTCAGGGAGCTAAACTTGGTCAAGGATAAGCAGTACAGTCTTCTGGAGCTGCTCCATGTTTTCCATCCAGCATTACAGAAGGTCACAGCAGAGCAGCTCGCTGCCTCTAAAGTTCTCTTCATCTTTGACGGCCTGGATGAAAGCAGACTTTCAATGAATTTTCAGAACAGGGAGGAGGTTGTGTCTGATTTCACACGTAAGTCATCAGTCAGCGTGCTGTTAAGAAGCCTTATCAAGGGGAAGCTGCTTCCCTCTGCTCTTGTCTGGATAACTTCCCGACCTGCAGCAGCCAATCAGATCCTTCCTGCATGTGTTGACAGGGTAACAGAGGTACAAGGCTTCACTGACGACCAGAAGGAGGAGTACTTCAGGAAGAGAGTCAGTGATGAAGAGCTGTCCAGCAGAATCATCTCCCACATCAAGACATCCAGGAGCCTCCACATCATGTGTCTTCTCCCAGTCTTCTGCTGGATCACTGCTACAGTTCTGGACCACATGTTGACTACAGACCAGAGAGGAGAGCTGCCCAAGACCCTGACTGACATGTACTCACACTTCCTGCTGGTTCAGACAAAGAGGAAGAAGCACAAGTATGCTGAGGGGCATGAGACGAGTCCACAGGAGCTGACGGAGGCTGACAGGAAAGTTCTTCTGAAGCTGGGGAGGCTGGCGTTTGAACAGCTGGAGAAAGGAAACATAATGTTCTACCAAGAAGACCTGGAGCGCTGTGGTCTTGATGTCACAGAGGCTTCATTGTACTCAGGAGTTTGTACAGAGATCTTCAAAACAGAAAGTGTGATCTTCGATGGAAGAAAAGTTTACAGCTTCGTTCATCTGAGCATTCAGGAGTTTCTGGCAGCAGTCTACATTTTCCACTGTTTCACCAACAGAAAGGCAGAGGTACTGGGCCCTTTTCTGGGGGAAAGAAAGACTAAATTATCTCAGAAACAGCATCATTACCGCGAACATGATCAAGATGATTATTACGACCAAGATGATCGATATGATGATCAATACGATGATTATGACCAAGATGATCGAGAAGATGATCGATACGATGATTACGACCAAGATGATCGAGACGATGATCGATACAATGATCACGACCAAGATGATCGAGAAGATGATCAATACGATGATTACGACCAAGATGATCGAGACGATGATCGATACGATGATCACGACCAAGATGATCGAGAAGATGATCGATACGATGATTACGACCAAGATGATCGAGACGATGATCGATACGATGATCACGACCAAGATGATCGAGAAGATGATCGATACAATGATCACGACCAAGATGATCGTGATTATTATACATACACTGTCTCAACTCTGGATGACTTCCTGAAGAGAGCCACAGAAAAATCCCTGAAAAGTAAAAATGGCCACCTGGACCTGTTTGTTCGCTTCCTTCATGGCCTCGCGCTGGAGTCCAACCAGAGACTCTTAGGAGGTCTGCTGGGTCAAACAGACAACAGACCACACATTATCCAGACAGCCATCAACAACCTGAAGAAGATGAACATGGACAATGTAATCTCTCCTGACAGAAGCATGAACATCTTCCACTGTCTGTTGGAGATGAACGACCAAACAATACATCAGGAGATTCAAGAGTTCCTGAAGTCAGGGAGCAGATCACAGAAGGAACTCTCTGGGATCCACTGCTCAGCTCTGGCCTACATGCTGCAGATGTCAGGGGAGGTTCTGGATGAGTTGGACCTAAGGAAGTACAACACATCAGAGGAGGGACAACTGAGACTGATCCCAGCTGTAAGGAACTGCCGAAAGGCTATGTGAGTGCATGTATTGTTATTTACATCAACGTAGAATTATAATGTGATCACACCAAACGCATAGCAAACGTTTGATCTGACGCAGTTACATTCAAAGTCAATGCATAGACACAAATTTGCGCTGGGCAACTCAAATTGCATGTACAACCCCTACTCAGAAAAAGTTGGGACAATATGGAAAACACAAATAAAAAAAGAAAGTAGTGATTTCTAAATGTACTTTGACTTGTATTTCATTGCAGACAATACAACAGCACATAATGTAATGTGTTCCTCATGATTTTTATTGGGTTTTTTTCAACTGTGTGATGGTCCATCCCAGATGCCTCTGAGCCCAGAGAAGTCAACGCCGCTTCTGGACACTGTTAACATAGGGCTTCCTTTTGGCACAGTACAGTTTTAACTGGCATTTGTGGCTGTAACTACGTATTGTGGTACTTGACAAAGGTTTGCCAAAGTAGTCCTGAGCCCATGTGGTGATATCGCTTATAGATGAATGACGATTCTTGATGCTGTGCCGCCTGAGGGCTCGGAGATCACGGTTGTTCAGCTTGCGCCCTTGTCCTTTTTTGGAATGTGTTGCAGGTCTGAATGACAGGAAAGGATGTATATTTACAAATGAAATTAAGTTGACCAGACAAAACATGAAATATTTTGTGTTCACATTGTCTGCAATGAAATACAAGTCAAAGTACATTTAGAAATCAGTACTTTTTTTTATTTGGGTTTTTCATACTGTCCCAACTTTTTCTGATTTGGGGTTGTATATTCGAGTAATATAAAACAAATTTCAACTTGTGCAACAAACTCATGTGATGCTATGCCATGAAAGCATATTGCCGTTTAGATTCTGCTGATGTCTTCATGTTGTTGAATCAAAAATGGAGGAACAAATTATTGTAGCCGACCGTGGCACCCACCAGGAAGTCCGCAGTGCACCCAAAGGTAGAATTACAACTCCCGTGACTTTCGATTATATAAAAGACGTCCGATTTCAGTTTACTTTTCATCTTATGGATATCCTCTTTTGTGTCCTTAATTCAAATTTGCCAAATGAACTTCAATTAAAGAGATAGCTTGCTGATAACTTAGTATCATAATATTGTTGGTAGTATGTGTTAATGAACTGTGGTAACAGATTTTACATTGATCTGTATTCACAGATTTCATAATTGTGAGTTGTCAGACACTCACTTTGAAGTTGTGGCCTCTGCTCTCAAGTTTGATCCCTCCCATCTTAAAGAACTGGACCTGAGCAACAACCGTCTGCAGGATTCAGGAATGAAGCTGCTGGCTGCTGGACTGGAAAGTCCAAACTGTAGACTGGAGACTCTGAGGTCAGTTCTCTGCCGGTTCTGTCTAGCTTTGTGTGTGTGTGTGTGTGTGTCATAGACTGTATAAAATATGTGGTTCCTGTGACGTCACTCACGGGCTTCTGAAGAGCTGTTGTAAGCTTAATTTGGGTGTCTCCGCCATCTAGGCATTGCCTGGCACTGCCTAACTCCTGGCTAACCTAAAAAATGGGCAAAGAGGTGGAGTGTGGACGGATCAGAGACTGGCCGGATGAAGCCTAGAGCACAAAGAGGCAAAGTCTTACTTTGGAAAAAATGTGTAGTTTGGGCATTTTAACATGGGGTCCATGGGCAATGACTCACTTTTGGAGCCAGCCTGAAGTTGCCATTTGTGAAACTGCTGTGTTTAGCACTTCCGTGTTGGTTTCATTTTTCTGCCCCAGAGGTTTCCACTTGTGTGTGTATATATATACTATATATATATATATATATATATATATATATATATATATATATATATGTATATGTATATATATATATATATATATATATATATGTATATGTATATATATATATATATATATATATATATATATATATATATGTATGCATCATAAGGGTGGAACGGTACATGTATTCCTATTGAACCGAAACGGTATGGGGTGTCTCGGTTCGGTACATGAATTTCCACAGAGAATACACAGTATAAAAATAAATAAAACTGTAATGCAGAACTACTTTTAGATACGCGGGTTCTGGGGACACCTAATCTGTTGCCCCGCCTTAGCTCTGAAGCTAGCCGAGCGAGCTCCACCTGCATGCAGTTTTTTGTTAGGTCGATGGTCCAGTGAGCGAGTCAGAGATAGCAGCACTAAAGGACGAGTATAGTGAGTGGTGGCGGCCCACAAGAATTCCCCGCCAGCCTCTTAAGATCGCAAGTTTGGGAAAACTTCAGGACTGTATGGCTGCAGCCTGGAGCCTTCCGCCTGGTGCCGTCCCCACCTCGAAAACTTCGGTCTTCGGGTCAGTTACAGTAGTACAGGTGAGAGAGTGGTGGATACGACGAGGACTGTGTGTTGGCGTTGTTCAGCAGTTGTCGGGTATATGAGTGGAAATACATCTAACATGCTAACGCATATCCAACGCCATCACCCAGATGTGCCATTCACTGGAACAAGACAAAAAAAACTGTCCAACTTATCCTCCCTACAGTGCTTAACCAGCCTTTAGATACACATACAAATAGGGCCAAAAATCCGAAGCAATCGGAATTTACGTCATCTTCAATGCGCCAGTATTCACTCGTATTTGCTGTATGTACTCGAACCTCGTTAAAACATGCCATCCCGTCCACATATTTTTTTGTTTGTTATTACTATGTAATTTGCACTTTCATGAATAACCGATGCTGTATTTTCAGTTTTATAGCTGATTGTCTTATTTTATTTACACGTTACAGATGGAGTCTGTAGATGATGTGGGGTACTTATAGTTTATTGTTTAAACAATCTTACTTTACATAGGCTACTTCAGGCTGTTGCAGCTAGCTCAGGGGAGAGACTGTATGACACTAGCTGATACAGCCTGAGACATGCACAATAAAAAGAAATTGCCTTCTGCATTTTTGTTTTGCTTTTCCTCCATTGTACCGAACCGTGATGTCTGAACCGAGATATGAACCGAACCGTGACATCTGTGTACCGTTCCACCCCTAATGCACCACAGGGATGTGTCCTTTCCCCACTGCGCTTCTCCCTCTACACAAATGACTGTACCTCCAAGAACCCAGCTGTCAAACTCTTAAAATTTGCAGATGACACCACTGTCATTGGGCTCATCCAGGATGGTGATGATTCTGCTTATCGGCACAAGGTTGATAATTTGGTGCTATGGTGCAGTCAACAGAACATAGAGCTAAACACTCTACAGACTGTGGAGATGGTGGTGGACTTTATGAAACACCACGCAGTGCTGCTGCCGCACCCCCCCCCCCCCCCCCCCGCCCTCACAATATCCAACAGCCCAATGTCAAATGTGGACTCATTCAAGTTTCTGGGATCCTTCATTTCCCAGGATCTGACGTGGGAGTCCAACATCAATGCCATCTTTAAAAAGGCTCAGCAGAGGATGTACTTCCTACGTCAACTGCAGAAACATCGCCTACCACAAGAGCTATTGGCCATCTTCTACACTGCTGCCATTGAATCCATCCTCTGCGCATCCATCACCATTTGGTTTGGGGCAACCACAACACAGGAAAAACACAGACTACAACACATCATTTGGACAGCTGAAAAAATCATTGGTGCCCCCCTGCCCTCCCTCCAGACACTGGTAGCACCAGTAAGCAGGCAGAGAACATCACCAAAGACCCCACACACACACTCTCATTAACCTCCTCCCCTCTGGCAGGTGCTACAGATCCCTGAACACAAAAACAACCAGACATAAGAACAGCTTCTTCCTCACTGCCATCTCTCTACTGAACTGAACACAAAACAACCAGACATAAGAACAGCTTTTTTCCCTCTGCCATCTCTCTACTGAACTGAACACAACAACAATCAGACATAAGAACAGCTTCTCCCCATCTGCCATCATTCTACTGAACTGAGGATTATTGGGGTCATCCCCACTTTGGCAACTCACCCACTTCTCTACACATTAGATACTTATCGTTCCAATATGCACACTACTTTGCATTATTACTTTTGCACTACATCCCACTCCATGTGCACTTGTCTTGATGTTATGTCTTTATTTGTATTTTGCATATTATGTTGATATGTGCCTATATGTATATTGTTGTCTCTATTGTACAGTATGTGTCTATGTTACGATTTGTTTATGTATAGAGAGTCAACACCTACCAAAGTCAAATTCCTTGTGTATGTAAGTATACTTGGCCATTCTGATTCTGATATACTTTCTGTGATTCTGGCCTTGGGCCGCTCCGTAGTTTGTGAAATCAGAAAGCTATGCAGCAGTAACATTGTGGATGGCTAGCAGAACCAAAGTTCCTTAAGCAAAAAAATGGATAAATCCATCCATCATCCATCCATCGTCGTCCGCTTATCCGTGGTCGGGTCGCGGGGGGAGCAGCTCCAGCAGGGGACCCCAAACTTCCCTTTCCCGAGCCACATTAACCAGCTCTGACTGGGGGATCCCGAGGCGTTCCCAGGCCAGGTTGGAGATGTAATCCCTCCACCTAGTCCTGGGTCTTCCCCGAGGCCTCCTCCCAGCTGGACGTGCCTGGAACACCTCCCTAGGGAGGCGCCCAGGGGGCATCCTTACCAGATGCCCGAACCACCTCAACTGGCTCCTTTCGACGTGAAGGAGCAGCGGCTCTACTCCGAGCTCCTCACGGATGACTGAGCTTCTCACCCTATCTCTAAGGGAGACGCCAGCCACCCTCCTGAGGAAACCCATTTCGGCCGCTTGTACCCTGGATCTCGTTCTTTCGGTCATGACCCAACCTTCATGACCATAGGTGAGGGTAGGAACGAAAACTGACCGGTAGATCGAGAGCTTTGCCTTCCGGCTCAGCTCTCTTTTCGTCACAACGGTGCGATAAACTGAATGTAATACCGCCCACGCTGCGCCGATTCTCCGACCAATCTCCCGCTCCATTGTCCCCTCACTCGCGAACAAGACCCCAAGGTACTTAAACTCCTTCACTTGGGGTAAGGACTCATTCCCTACCTGGAGAAGGCACTCCATCGGTTTCCTGCTGAGAACCATGGCCTCAGATTTAGAGGTGCTGACCCTCATCCCAGCCGCTTCACACTCGGCTGCAAACCGATCCAGTGAGTGCTGAAGGTCACAGGCCGATGATGCCATCAGGACCACATCATCTGCAAAGAGCAGCGATGAGATCCCGAGCCCACCGAACTGCAACCCCTCCCTACCACGACTACGCCTCGATATCCTGTCCATAAATACTACGAACAGGATTGGTGACAAAGCGCAGCCCTGGCGGAGGCCAACCCTCACCTGGAACGTGTCCGACTTACTGCCGAGAACCCGGACACAACTCTCGCTTTGGTCATACAGAGATTGGATGGCCCTGAGAAGGGACCCCCTCACCCCATACTCCCGCAGCACCTCCCACAAAGTCTCCCGGGGGACCCGGTCATATGCCTTCTCCAGATCCACAAAACACATGTAGACTGGATGGGCATACTCCCAGGCTCCCTCCAGGATCCTTGCTAGAGTAAAGAGCTGATCCGTTGTTCCACGACCAGGACGGAATCCGCATTGTTCCTCTTCAACCTGAGGTTCGACTATCGGCCGAACCCTCCTTTCCAGCACCTTGGAGTAGACTTTACCAGGGAGGCTGAGAAGTGTGATACCCCTGTAATTGGTACACACCCTCTGGTCCCCCTTTTTGAAGAGGGGAACCACCACCCCGGTCTGCCACTCCTTTGGCACTGTCCCAGACTTCCACGCAATGTTGAGTAGGCGTATCAACCAAGACAGCCCCTCCACACCCAGAGCTTTCAGCATTTCTGGACGGATCTCATCAATCCCTGGGGCTTTGCCACTGTGGAGTTGTTTGACTACCTCAGTGACCTCCACCAGGGAAATTGACGACAATCCCCCGTCATCCTCCAGCTCTGCCTCTAACAAAGAGGGCGCATCAACTGGATTTAGGAGTTCCTCAAAGTGCTCCTTCCACCGCCCTATTACCTCCTCAGTTGAGCTCAACAACGTCCCATCCTTACTGTACACAGCTTGGATGGTTCCCCGCTTCCCCCTTCTGAGGTGGCGGACGGTTTTCCAGAAGCGCCTTGGTGCCGACCGAAAGTCCTTCTCCATGTCTTCTCCGAACTTCTCCCACACCCGCTGCTTTGCCTCTTTCACGGCAGAGGCTGCAGTCCTTCGGGCCATTCGGTACCTTGCAACTGCCTCCGGAGTCCTCTGGGATAACATATCCCGGAAGGACTCCTTCTTCAGTCGGACAGCTTCCCTGACCACCGGTGTCCACCACGGTGTTCGAGGGTTACCGCCCCTTGAGGCACCTAAGACCCTAAGACCACAGCTCCCTGCCGCAGCTTCAGCAATGGAAACTTTGAACAATGTCCACTCAGGTTCAATGCCCCCAGCCTCCACAGGGATGCACGAAAAGCTCCGCCGGAGGTGTGAGTTGAAGGTCTGTCGGACAGGAGCTTCCTCCAGACGTTCCCAATTTACCCGCACTACCCGTTTGGGCTTACCAGGTCTGTCCAGAGTCTTCCCCCACCCCCTGACCCAACTCACCACCAGATGGTGATCAGTTGACAGCTCTGCCCCTCTCTTCACCCGAGTGTCCAAAACATACGGCCTCAAATCAGATGAAACGATTATAAAATCGATCATTGACTTTCGGCCTAGGGTGCTCTGGTACCAAGTACACTTATGAGCATCCCTATGTTCGAACATGGTGTTTGTTATAGACAATCCATGACTAGCACAGAAGTCCAATAACAGACAACCACTCTGGTTTAGATCAGGGAGGCCGTTCCTCCCAATCACGCCTCTCCATGTGTCTCCGTCATTGCCCACATGTGCGTTGAAGTCCCCCAGCAGAACTATGGAGTCCCCCTCCGGAGCCCCATACAGGACTCCATTCAAGGTCTCCAAGAAGGCCGAATACTCTGAACTCTTGTTTGGTGCATATGCACAAACAACAGTCAGAGTTTTCCCCCCAACAACCCGCAGGCGTAGGGAGGCGACCCTCTCGTCCACCGGGGTAAACTCCAACGTTGCAGCGCTCAGCCGGGGACTTGTGAGTATCCCCACACCCGCCTGGCGCCTCACACCCTGGGCAACTCCGGAGAAGAAAAGAGTCCAACCCCTCTCCAGGAGTACGGTTCCAGAACCGAGACTATGCGTAGAGGTAAGCCCCACCAGATCCAACTGGTAGCGCTCCACCTCACGCACAAGTTCCGGCTCCTTCCCCCACAGCGAGGTGACATTCCATGTCCCCAGAGCCAGCCTCTGCTGCCCGGGTCTGGTCCGTCGAGGCCCCTGACCTTCACCGCCACCCGTGTGGCAGCGCACCCGACCCCAGCGGTTCCTCCCACAGGTGGTGGGCCCATGGGCTGGAGAGATAGGTGCCACGTAGCTTTTTCGGGCTGTGCCCGGCCGGGCTCCGTGGCAAACCCGGCCACCAGACGCTCGCTGACGAGCCCTCCCTCTGGGCCTGGCTCCAGACGGGGGCCCCGGGCTTCCTCCGGGCAGGGTCTCTCTATCCCTTCCTCGTTTTTTCATAGGGTCTTTTGAACCATTCTTCGTCTGGCCCCTCACCTGAGACCACTTTGCCATGGGAGACCCTACCAGGAGCACAAAGCTCCAGACAACACAGCCCTCAGGTTCATAGGGACACCCAAACCTCTCCACCACGATAAGGTGATGGTTCCCGGAGAGGAAAAAAAAAAAAAAAAAAAAAAAAAAAAAAAATGGATAAAGAAAAGGGTATTTGAATGTCAAGTTTAGTTTCAAAGCCCATCCAGATGGCTCTCTACACAATACTGTTATTTGCATGTACTCTTGATGTGAATAGGTTCAAATGGTGATTCTACTCAAAAACTCATTGATTAGGATTCAGTAATGTTAACTTATGCATGATGGATCTTTTGGTAAATGTATTGTTGAATACAATATGTATTTTCCTACAGATTGAGTGTCTGCAGATTGTCAGAGATCAGCTGTACTTCTGTGGTCTCAGCTCTGAATTTCAACCCCTCCCATCTGAGAGCGCTGGACCTGAGCTACGCTCACAAGCTGCAGGATTCAGGAGTTAAGCTGCTGTGTGATTTTCTGGAGAGTCCAAACTGTGGACTGGAAACTCTGAGGTCAGTAAAGGGTTGGAGTAGGTAGGTATTCTTTTGGTGTCATTCAATTCCAATGACATTTTAGAAATAGTTAATTTTAGAGCCACTGACACACTCCACACTGTCATACAGGAACTTATTTTACTGGTAGGTGTGTGTATGTTTTGATGAATACATTTTAGGGATGTAATAATACACATAAATCACTCACTAAATTCTTAAATATTGAAAACAAATGCAGGTTTTGCAATGATGAACCAGAACCTAAAACAAATTGACTTTACTACAATATTTACTATTGTATACATTCAATTACTTTTTGGACTCAAATTATGGATTGCATATTGTGTAAAACTAATCATAATATCCAAATTTAATTAAAAAATAGTAAACTTTACTTGCATAAATGCAAAACAACAAATGTTAACCCTAACGTCACAGCTTTTTATGTGAATTCAAGGAATATATATTTCCTAGATTCAATTGCGGAAAGTAAGTACATTTTTTGTTATCTAAAAGAGAGGCCCTGGTGAAAACATTTTGGTAACTACTGACTTAAATTTGTTGTGCACATGTTCTTTTTTGCCAAGTAATGAATTTGTCTGACATAAGCTGCTTTGCAAAGACCTCTGCTATACCATGCTACAAGAAACCTTTGTGAAGTTGAGCTACGTATTTAAAACCTGAACAAATGTGATTGGATTAGAAATAGATTTTTATCTAAATAATTTCTTCTCTATTCAGATTGAGTTGGTGCAGTTTATCAGAGATGAACTGTGCTTCTCTGGCCTCAGCTCTGAAGTCCAACCCCTCCCATCTGAGAGAGCTAGACCTCAGAGGAAACAACCTGCAGGATTCAGACGTGAAGCTGCTGTGTGATTTGAAGGAGAATCCACTCTGTAGTTTGGAGACTTTGCTGTAAGTAGAGTTGGATTCCGTCCACGCTGGTTTCAGCAGTATTGAACTAAACAGTATCAAAACAAAGATCCAGTATTTCCTGTTAACCTTCAACTACATTGATTGAAATGTATTTCGAACATGCAAAAGAAAACAGAAAGGTGTTTATCTCTTCTGTTGTCTTCTTCTATAACAATAACGTTACGTACATAGTGCCACCTCATTGTGTTTATTTATCTTGATTGTTATATTTTATAATTTAAATTTTATATTTCTTTGTCTGTGATTTAACTGTCATATTGAGAGCTGCTGAACTTTGCTTCATTGTTGAAAACAATGACAAAAGAGATCTATTCTATTCATCAGATTGCAGTGACTGGACTGCTTTGCTGCTGCTCAGCGTCTCCACCTTCTCCTCCACTCGGATTTTATTTGTGTCTTTTAGCCATACAGATAATCTGAACTGGGAGAGACTCTGCAAATGTTTGTGTTCTATGACAACATAACTGTAGATTGACACATTTAAATGTATATTTTATATGTTACTGTCTTGCTTTCTGCTGCTGCTGCCCTGTGGAACAATGCAGTATTGCAGTTTCACATATTTTTTCACATATTTTTTTACATAGCAGTGGAAGTTAATTTGCACGTATAAAGTTAATGAAGATACATATTTGCTTGTAACTAACAGAAAGAAGTATATGAAACCTGAACACTGTCTGGAATCAAGGTTTCACTGTCAGGAGTGTGGTGGAAGGTCAGAAAATAAGAACTGAACTGGTGATGCTTTTGTTTATATAACCTCTGATGATGATGTGCTGATGTGGCCTAAGGCAGCTTGTGTGTTAACATATTTTTTATATTTTTATATATTTAATAGTGGTGGGCAAAGATTAATTTTTTTAATCTACATTAATCTCACTGTAATCTTGGAACTAATCTAGATTAATCTAGATTAAAATGGCTAATTTGAAATCTGCCCGAAGGCATTCAGAATATGTGTGCTACCCAAATAATGACTAAAAGTAAGTCTTTGAGAACGGGTTTCTCCAGCCAGGTGGAGCATTAGACCAGGGGCTCATCTCCTGTTTCCAGAATGCATCACAAACTGCTTGAGAAAGCTGTTAATAATAATTGGTGATGAAAATAAATCATGTTCAATAAGATGTAGCCTACTTGTGTTTACTACAGTGTTTCTGCGGTGGTCGCGGAAAATACTTTTCAATACTCATCTGGGATGAAGCAGCAAACATTCAGTGTAAGAGTAAAAAAATGACATAACATTATTTATAATACATGTATGTGATTCACAGCTGCTACGTATAGTGTTTTGGACCTTGACAATCCAACTGCATTTTACCGCAACCTTGCGACTAGTTAACTTTCTAAAGCGGCGAAATCGCTGGTTTGCTGAGAGTCGGTCGGGACTCTGACGTTAACACACTGGCAGACACAAGTGACAGAGAGACGGAGGAGAGCAGGGAAGGAAATATGCTGCTGAACGAATAGCTGCATGTTTTAAATAGCGGTAAAAAAATTTATAAATGCAAGTGCGGCGGGCGGTGTTGATTGTGAGGCGCACCGCCGCACATTAGTCTATGTGGGAAACACTGTTACTGTTTATCCATCCATCCATCCATCGTCGTCCGCTTATCCGGTGTCGGGTCGCGGGGGGAGCAGCTCCAGCAGGTGACCCCAAACTTCCCTTTCCCGAGCCACATTAACCAGCTCTGACTGGGGGATCCCGAGGCGTTCCCAGGCCAGGTTGGAGATGTAATCCCTCCACCTAGTCCTGGGTCTTCCCCGAGGTCTCCTCCCAGCTGGACGTGATGAACTGTTTTACAGTCAGTAGGCTGTATACATCCGCGTAGTAGCCTATAGACCCAGCTCCCAACCCAACTTTGAGAATAGATTAACGGCGATATTTTTTTTATCGCCCGATAAGAGTCTCACGTTAACGCAGCACGTTAACGCCGATAATGGCCCACCACTAATATTTTATGTTCTATCAAAATGACCACAATGGCAAAAATCTGTGACACAAAATGGCGGCTTGTAAAAACAGACAACAGCATTTAAAGACTACAAAATAATTTTTTTTCATTCTTGATTAATGTGTGGATTGTTTCCTGGAGAAATGGATTAGTAGCTTGGTCTCTAAAATATTAGAAAAAATATCACATCATAAACAATGACAAACTGATTAACCCTTGTGTTGTCTTCCCATCTACTTTTAGTTTTTTCTGGGTCAAAATTTTAAATTCACACATTTTTTATAACGTTTTAGGCCATATTTTTCTACACTTTGTCGCTTTTCCCGACGTTGTTGAAGCTTTTTCCTAAAGTTTTGGTCACTTTTTCCAATGTTTTAGTCGTTTTTTTGGTGCCTTTTTTTTTTTTTTTTTTTACATTTTTGGGGTTTTTTTCAACGGCTCCACCGTTATCTTAGCTAGCCTAGCACAGATCCTGGAGGTTACTATACTACTATATTCTCAGAAAGGGAAGCAGTGCTACTTGGGCGGAGTGATATGCTGCAGTTCTGAGCAGAGCTGCAAGCGCCCAAGTAGCACTGCTTCCCTTTCTGAGAATATAGTTCCCAGTTTATAAACGGTTAGAAGATGGCTGTGTCTCATGTGACGTTGTTATTTGTACACGCTGTGACTATACAAATCACAACATGTAAATAGGAACATGTTGCCGTTATTTTGTCACTTATTCGGAGCAGTAGGCTAGATGGAGCCGGTTACCTCCAGGATCTGCGCTAAGCTAAGCTAACAGTGGAGCCGTCAGACAGAGTTACAACACGCACGGAGATGAGAAGGGTATCGACTTGTCTAACTCTGGGGGTTACGGTGAATAAGCTAATGTCCCAATAAGTCGCGTGTTCCTTTAAGTAAGTAATTGCACATTATGTAAAGTCTATAATGTAGCCTGTCTCGAATGTTGTTTCTATATAATGTTGTTTTCATATATTTTTAAATGTGTACCACCACTCGATCCATGGTGAAACGTTGTTTTGTTTCACTATATACAGTGTATATGGTTGAAATGACAACAACAAACCCACTTGACTTGACTTGACATTGTCATTAGGGGCTGAGCACCCCTAAAAAAGGTGTGATCCTAGAATCGCCCCTGCTGCTGGCCTACGGAGAAAATGCTTTCTGGACCAGGAGAGAATTTCGCTGCGATACCGCGAGTGGCCACTGGGGGAACAAAGTGTCGGAAAGGCTGAGCGCTGTACCTGAGGGGCTGATGTCAGCCTGAGATCAGCCACCAACAACACAACCACCACCAACAACCCTCCTCCAAGAGGAACCGCTCCGAGTTTAATCATTATTATGGGAATGTACGAGGAGGGCCTTTCTTCGATCAACATGGCGGACAACAAAGCGCAGGGGCTGGGGTAATAATAACAGCACAGCGGCGCATTCTGACTGCACACATCACTATGGATCAGGTTCACAACTCCCACGAAGGCTTCAACAACAACAACAACAGCAACAGTCCGTATAATAACCACTACCCGAACTACAGACCCGGCTATGGGAATAGTGGATACGCGGGAATAATGAGCCCCTCGCGCCAGGGGAATAACCCGATGGGCCCAGGCACCAAAGTGGCTATGACTGCTACAAACTCCCCGGCTGGAAGCGGAGGATTTCAGCAGCGATTCCCCGGACAACAGTGTCCACAGCAACAGCACCCCTCTGGAGCGACACCGACATTAAACCAGTTATTGACGTCTCCCAGCCCGATGATGCGCGCTTATGGAAGTGGATATCCTGATTATAACGTTAATTCTTCTGCACAACAGCAGCAGCTAACGTTAGCTAAAGACATTCAGTACGGCTCGGCTACTCACGGCTGGGGGGGACAACAAAGAAGTCACCCGGCTATGACCCCGGGAAACAACGGGCAGGGCGGCGGCAGACCTCAGGTGAAAAACACTTTATTAGTTAAACTACTGTTCATTATTGTTAGCTGGTAATTAACTCGTTTGACTCCAAGGTGACTCCGTTTTTTAGCATGCTAGGCTAGCTAAACTACTCGTAGCATCTTAGCATGCTAGGCTAAGGTAACCGTAGCATTTTAGCGGTTGAGGCTAAGAAGGGATACAGCTACCACGACGACAGTTAAGTGTTACGTGTAGGCACCAAAACGACTAAGTTAAGAAAATAAGATCGTTGTTTTGATTAAAACACTCAGGAGGGAACGAACACGCATTTTCTGGGTGAAAGAATTACATTTTTCTTATTATATAAGCCTACACATTGCGACATTTTAATTAATTTTGCTTAACTTCCGGCCGTAGCTGTATCCCTTCTAGCCACAACCCAGTTTAGCTGATGCTAAGCGAGCCGCACAGGCCTTAAAAGGCTGTATGTTATTGTTAAGGAAGCTCGCGTATGGTAAGCACTTTTATAAATTACATGTATCTGTTAATATGTATAATCTTTAGTCTTAGAACAGGGATCTGGTGACAGGAGTTCACAATCAGCAGCGGCCGCCTGTTGTTTTTGACAGCTCTATCAACTCTGACAGCAAGCTAATCGCTTCACATATGCTAATTAATTCAATTCAAAGGGACTTTTATTATGATGGGAAACTGGCGTTTTTACTGCCAAAACAAGTGTAAAATGAACACAACATACAATTTCGTCTTTCCTGCTACTGACTTACTTTCTGAAATACACACATATTATAACTAGTAAAGCTCTACTAGAACAAAGTGTAACAAAGCTGTGTAAGATAAGAACAATTCTGTTGTTGCATCAGAACAACAGAAACACAAACAGATAAGTATAAAACAGAAATAAATAAGTGGTACAAAAACTGAAATAAAATACATACTATATGTGTGTGTGTGGGTGTGTGGAAGAAACTAGAAAATATTCACATTTAACAAGCTGACATCACACAAGTTTCACTGTTTTTACATCACAAAATGACTCAAACTGATAATCAAATTCATCAATTCATCTTTTCTCTGGTTGGAACATTATTTGGAACATTTGGGATAATGTAAGTCCAGTACAGACGAGGGGGGGGGGGGGGGGGGGGGGTGGGGGGTCTGGTTGAAACCACTTCCTTGTGATTGCTTTTCTGGCTGCTTTTTAAAAGAAAAGAGAACTTTTTCGCTGACTGTTGCCAGGAGCGATGCAGCTGGAGGAGCATGGCGGATATAATGCTCCAGTGTTGTGCCGTTGCTGACGGCCACATGGCTAATCTGCATGTGTGAAGGTCAGGGCTCTCGTGTGTGTGTGAGTGAGAGAGTGTGAGAGAGAGAGAAGGTCAGGGCTCTCATGTGGATACGGGGAGCCGTAATAACGGGCTTCCTGCCAACTCAAGGCCAGATCACAGGCTGAAAGCAGCAGCAGCACTGTGTGTGTGTGTGTGTGTTTCTGTGCGTCTGTTTCTGTGTGTCTGTTTTCTTCCCAGTCAGTTAGCTGAACTCTGTGTCTCTGTCTGTGTCTCTGTGTATGTGTGCGCGCGAGTCAGGTCTTTTTAAACATTGTACACCAGAATTAAGTTTTTGTCTGTATTGTAACACATGCATAGGCCTGTCACGATAACAGATTTTGCTGGACGATAAATTGTCCCAGAAATTATTGCGACAAACGATAATATTGTCGTTCTGAGACCATTTTTTTATCCAATATAATGACAATGGCATAACAATGCAGGTACACCTTTTCAAAGATCAATAAACTTTTATTTCTTAAAAATATTCAACACTGGAACTGGAAGACATTTTAAATATCAACAATATGTCTTTGATCTAGGGATGGGCATGATTAATCGACGATCGTCGATTGATCATTAAGAATTTCGTCGATCACGTTAATTTGTCATCGATTAAACTAATGCAGGTTGCGTTGTGTAGTGTGATTGCAGCAATGTAATGATTTCCAGTGTGTCAGCAGTAATTAAACATT
Source organism: Gymnocephalus cernua (assembly GCA_023631565.1). Lineage (NCBI taxonomy): Eukaryota > Metazoa > Chordata > Actinopteri > Perciformes > Percidae > Gymnocephalus > Gymnocephalus cernua. The sequence continues at coordinate 33,176,818 of CM042440.1, forward strand.
TTACCACCCGGGGGCGCCATAGGCTGCTCAGTTAGCTGCGACGCACGTTTTGATTCAAAGTAAACATGAAGAGGTCACGGCGAAGTGTGGCGTGGGTCCATTTTGATTTAAAAAACAACTTAGTTCACTGCAAACACTGCGACGCCGTGTAGAAGTACAACACGGCCACAACTCAAATGATGTACCACTTAAACAAAGTGCATCCGACCCTGGTTAACGTCAGTGGCGGTGCGTCCTGCTCTCAGTCTCAACCTAGCATCAACTCACCGTTAGCACGGAGGAGCTGCGATGCACAACGAGCAGAGGGAAATTACCGGAGGGATCTGCACGTTCATTGAGATGGATATTGGAACCAGCATTTCACATTCCGTCACGACGTACCATCACCAGACTGGTAGAAACGCACTACGAAACGAAGAACGGAACGAGGTTCCCCGGGCCGGGCTGGCCAAGTTAGCGGAGGTAGCTACCGGCGTCCCGTGCCGGTGTCGTGCCAATGTACTTACCCCCGCCAGGATTATCACCAGGTAGCGGTCGCGTCTGACCCATGGATGTATTAAGGGATCCAGACCCCAGATCACGTCAACCTGCTTATTTTTCTCAACAAAAACCAGTAGACTGGTGCAGAAGTTCTATGTGAGTAACTGGTTATTTTATATTAGGCTTTGTCCGTGCCTTGGATAGTTTTGAGTTACATTTTGACAAAACCTGTCAGATAGATCTAAGTAGTATTTTTGATGTTTTTGGTTAAGTTATGGTTAAGTTATTATTGAACATGATTATTATTATTTATTATTTTGGAACAAACGAGGGTCTCTGTTTAACAACGCCGGCTCGCAGCAACGGTTCCGCTGCTAAATTAAACACCGCAGCGCATATATCTCTAAGTTTAGCCAAACCTCCAGTTTAACTGCCACACGTTGTTCTTCTTGTAATTAAGATCTCATCGAGGTAAAAACATGCTGTATTTTTGTATTTTCATTGCATTTTTAATTTATAAAAAGTTAAATAAATAATGAATTTTAATATAAAAATATTAATGATTAATCGATAATTGATCATTAATTCTCCCGACGATCGACGAAGAAAATTTAATCGAATGCCCATCCCTACTTTGATCTCCTTTAGTATGTCGTCTTTCACGCTGTTGTACCGTTGTGGAATCGCTGTTTGTGACACGTATGTTCTCCCAGGCAACTCGTACTGGCTGTCAAATGTTTGCAGCATTCCTCCAGTGTTTGTGCGATAGACTACAGACTCTGTACTACATTTAACAATTATTTATTAAACACTCAATATTAAATTAAAATAATAATGTAATGTAATTAATAAATGATATCTATCTGTATGTGGCCATCTGCCACATGGCGAGTAGCCTAACTGTTTGTACCAAAATAGTTCTGTTTTTCAGTCTTCATTTTGGTGAAGTTGCAGCTACTTTCTTCTGCTGTCTACAGGTCGGAAGCTTCGCGGGGGCGGGCCGACACACAAACACCAAATGCCAGCCACCACTTCTGTTTACTGATAGCTATCGTTTAACTCAGGCTAATTAATTAGCTATTAAGTGGTGATTTTTGGCTGCCAGCCTTCCAAAAGGAAGCACAATGAAAATAAATAACCAATGATTAACCTTTGACCGACAAGCAGGTAACAGGGTCTCAGTTCACCGTCCGGGAGCCTCTAACACTGACAGCGGACAGCTGTAGGCTTGTAGCTACCGGTTAATGTTCTGTGCGTTGTCGAACACATGCAGCCACTTTCCACAGCGGCCCGCAGCGTTTACATATATATATGTTTATATATATATGTGTGTGTGTGAGTGTGTGGCTGCGTGTGCGTTTAGCTCTGTGCGTGTAGCTGCTGAAATATGAAATAATCATCAAATTGACCTGTCATAAGAGCTGACTTTCCCTTAAATTTCTCAAAAAACTTTCAGTAAAATCACATTTCAGCTAACCAATGAATTAACGTCTTTGTTTACTTTTTTGTGAAAAAAAACCTTTTTTGTGTAAGAGGAAAAGAAATCTCGAAGTTGGAAATAAATTAACAACCAAATCACTCATCCACCTATCACGTGTCCTCCAGGTGCCGGCGATGGACCCAATGGGGATGAAGCGCTCGCAGCTCTACGGCATGAGCAACAACCCGTACTCCCAGCAGCAGGGGGCGCCGTATTCCGGCCAGCCCTACGGCGCTCCGCCCCCCCACAGATACCCGATGGGGATGCCCAGCAGGGGGCAGATGGGGATGGGAGGGATGCAGTACCCTCAGCAGCAGGTAGGAGAAGTCGGTTTCTATAGAGACAGAACACATTTAAGTCCCGCCCCCTCAGGAGGGGAAAAACAACTCTCCGTTGACTTGTATTGCCTAAAGGTTTCCTTCTTGTCAGTTTCGTCTGCTAGTAAACAACAGAAACATGTCTGAAAGCTGCTGTGTGTTGATATGAACTACCAACAATCTAAAGAACCCACAACTTGAGTTTTAATAAGCTGACGACCTGAAAAACTTTATGAAGACAGAAGTGGAAAGAGACGAGAGGAATCAGCAGAGAGAATGGAGAGACACTCAGCTAACTAACTGGGAAGAAAACACACACACACAGAGCAGAGAGAATGGAGAGATACTCAGCTAACGTTACATGTGTTAGCTTAACTTACAGGTTGGCTTGGTTCCAGACTTAAAATTATTTATATAAAGCATTTAATGAAATGTCAACAGAGATATTGAACGGGGAAAATCACTTCTGGAACGTGCAGGTTTCTGCTGCTGTGGAAAAGGATCTCCGGCGGTTTTCTCAGATGTTATATATTATACGTTATATTCCTCTGATCACAGTTTGATCCTCTGTCTGTAAGTCGCCTCGCTCACATTCCTCGGAAGAAAGATTGTCATCACGGAAGTACCAGAGGTGTTATTACATCATTACAGGTTGACAGACTTTTTCTTTGTGTCTTCAGCCTGAGGGAACTTGTGTCAGCGTTGTCATCTGTGCTCGCTGAGACTCGGAGAGAGGAAACGTGGCGGCTTTTATGTGAGCGAGGCCCCAGGTGCCCCCCGACGGCTCCGGGACTCGTCCTTTATTAACTCCATGATTGCAGATGAAATTGGATGTCGACCCGTCGGCTTCCCCCCCTGTGCTGCTGAGATAACATTTAGTGTCAGAATGTTCTGGAGATATGTGGCTTGTTGTAAGAATGGCTCCAGTATTTACTTTGGTGACTACCAATTGTATTGTGAAGCACTTTGTGATTTTTATCTGTGAAAAGTGCTATATAAATAAACTTTACTTACTTACTTACTTACTTACTTACGGGGAGAAAGAATGGTTCACTTCTCCCATTGGAATCAACACACCCAGGACCTGCTGCTAGTCTCCTAAAGAGGCATGGACATGGCGGTCCCCACGTGACACAGATACAGGAAACTACTCTCGATGAATGTGAAAATATGCTGGCTCTATACACGCTAAAAGTAGTGATTATTTACATGGAGTCTGGCTCTATACACGCTAAAAGTAGTGATTATTTACATGGAGTCTGGCTCTATACACGCTTAAAGTAGTGATTATTTACATGGAGTCTGGCTCTATACACGCTAAAAGTAGTGATTATTTACATGGAGTCTGGCTCTATACACGCTAAAAGTCCTGATTATTTACATGGAGTCTGGCTCTATACACGCTAAAAGTAGTGATTATTTACATGGAGTCTGGCTCTATACACGCTAAAAGTAGTGATTATTTACCTGGAGTCTGGCTCTATACACGCTAAAAGTAGTGATTATTTACATGAAGTCTGGCTCTATACACGCTAAAAGTAGTGATTATTTACATGGAGTCTGGCTCTATACACGCTAAAAGTAGTGATTATTTACATGGAGTCTGGCTCTATACACGCTTAAAGTAGTGATTATTTACATGGAGTCTGGCTCTATACACGCTAAAAGTCCTGATTATTTACCTGGAGTCTGGCTCTATACACGCTAAAAGTAGTGATTATTTACATGGAGTCTGGCTCTATACACACCTAAAAGTAGTGATTATTTACATGGAGTCTGGCTCTATACTGTTGTGGAAAATACCCAGGGTGCAGCAGGTGTAGATTAATTAACTGTTTTAGAATAATTGAAGATGAAACAAGTAACAAGAAATAGTAGACTGAAACCAATGTAGGTTTTTGTAATTTATTGAAGTACATATATTCTGCGCAGAATAGGAGAACTCGTTCACAAGATGCACGCAGCAACATGTGGAAGAGTCTTCAAAATTCACACATCAAGAACATCAGCTTAAATACACAGATAAGAGAGAGGGAGTGACATCGCTTTAAGCACACAATTCAATCTAATAACAAATGAAGATAGACCTTCTGGTCTGTCTGGTTCACAGGGATGTTATGTCGTCTAACCTGTAGAGACCTTGTGACTACGGTTGTATCTCAGTAAACCTAGGTTGGCTATTTTCTCACAGACAAATGTATTTAACTTCTCCTTGGGGGAGACATAACAAGAGCACATACAGAAAGACATAGTTACTTGGGTAAAATATAATTTTGCCATTACACTCCACCCTTTTGATTACTACCTAATCACAATAAAATAATTCTAAATTATATTAAAAATATGTTGGTTACATTTAGCATGCTTTTTTTTGTGAGGGATGAAAAAGAAACCCTCAGATTAAAGGGACAATATCTCACACAAAACAAAAACAAACAAAACCAACACCACTCTTTAGGTTAAATGAAATCAAACTAAATGAGATAAATCATAAATCTGAGTGGCTGTCCAATAAAAGTTACCCTGTGTCTGAGTCGTCCGTTTCGTCAGTCTTTTGAGTCATATGTGGGAAAGTTGTTAAAGCCAGAGATTCACAATTACAATCAAATTCTCAAGACTCTGTGAACTTTATCAATATTGTGTGAATCGGCTACTGTCCTATACTAAGGCAAAAAGGCCTGAAACGAATTTCTCTCCTTCCCCTGCCACCTTTCGCTTTACCCTAATGAAGCCGCCCCACGGAGGAATGTAATGCGCGTAGTGATGAGTGGCCTGCACAAGGGAAGACAAGACCGTAATTGAAGGGGTCAGATAAATTAAAGTGCATCTACCCGTCCATAAGGGTGGCAGAAATTGATATCAGGAGTCACGACAGAGCCAGACAAAATCCACTAACGAGCCCGCACCAGAATCATCTGGCCAGCGCAAGCAAGTGGGTTTTGGATGGATCCAGAATGGATGCCTCGATGACCCCTGGAGATGAAAACAAGCACGTGCTAAGTTTAAATTCACCGCTTCCGCATGTGTTGTTCAGTGTGCGCTTGCAGTCGGTAGTCGAACCCAAGTAATGGGACCCCAAAAGACGAGCGCGTTCTATGCAAAGGTCATGAGTCAAGTTTGTCATGAGGTTGTGGTGAAATTGACCAATAGCATCGGATGCTTTACCGTTTTTAGTTTTAATCAGAGTACCATTAAGGGAACGCACTAGACGATTAGCGAATTCAGCGCATACGGGCGGTTGGGACGGTGAGGTATAAAGCTGCTCCCCTTTAGTCTCGACATGCATGAGGGCGGTCATTACACAAATAGCATCATGCAGACTTAACGGTTGTGGTTTAACGGGTGCGGCCTGTTTTTGTGAGAGGGCGAAAAGAGAGCAGACGTAACAAGACTCATTATAACCCGCATCGCGAGTGAACCTTTTGATTGAGCTTAACTAACTATTCGTAGAGAAGGCTCCACCATCCTCATTAGAGGAGGACATTCATGTGGATGATAAAGCGTCTTTCAGTGTCAGTAACATAGCAGGAGAAGAAAATATAACTCTTTTATTGACAGTCGATTCTAGAAAAAGAGGAAGGTTCTCTCTGCTGCGTAGTTGTCATAGTACCTACATGGTAGGGCCAGTGTCGTTAAAATCATAAAGGGGAGTAGTTATGCTGACTGGTGGTCTGTCAAACTTCTCTAAACATAAACAAAGCGATAATCAGACACAGTGATAAAAAAGAATCTGGTTACACATCTGATGACTTCACACAGACGCGGCTGGTGCCACTGAATTCTCCATGGTCTCTGTTGCTCCATGCTGTGATGGAGGGAGAGTCTGCTCCCTGTGGGATGTGCTGTGTGTGTGTGTGTGGAGCACAGCAGAGGAATGTCTGTCAGAGGGAGAATGTGTGACGTCACTGCTGCTGCTGCATGTATGTGAAGAAAAGTGTACGATACCAAATGTTTGGCTATTAGAGATGTTATCTGGCCGTTCTGTCAAACGGTTTGTTCCCACGTAGTCGTCTCGGGGGGGTTGCTGAAAAGTGCACAGAGTCCGTCTGTCAGGCACGTTTTTCAGTCCTCCGGCGTAGGTGACACCTGGCTTAGGGCACTTGTAGCAGGCTTTGGCTCGCCTGAGACCTCCCCTGGATCCGGGACTCTCCGGCAATGCGATGCGTGAACCCAAGTTGCCCTCTCAGCGACTTTTACGGCGGTGTGGGTGATGAGAAAAAACCTGGAATGGGCCTTTCCACCGTTTGGATTGCCAGTTCTTTCTCAGAGAATCTTTGATGCCAACAAAAGTCCCCGGGCTCCTCTGCTGCTCTGGGCAGACCTGCGGAAAACTGGACTCTGATGGCAGAAAGAGCATAGGAGAGTTGCATACATTCTATCCTATCACTTCACACAGAGCGGTGGATGGAGGGGGTGCCTTTGGGGCCTCTGTCTCTACCTGTGTCAAAAAAAAAATTTTCTTAACACCCTAAAAGGTGAACTCCTACTTTAAAAGCTATGTTTTGGAAGCTATTATTAGCCTATTTTTCCCCTACTAATTATTATATGTTACCATATCCCTACTCGTTAAGGCATGACAAAGCACATGACTTAATATGCAGCAAATATAGTAATCCGTGTCATTAGTTTAGTAAGTAACACTGACTTGTGGTAATACAGAAAAACCCTGTATAGGAGCAAGAGAAAAAGTCCAATAAACATTTGTTTAGAGGGAAGAATCACCAACAAAGTGTTTTACTTTGATTAGCACTTAGTAATGCAATGTAGACAGTTTGTAATTTAGTCGCTTAAAAATACAAAATGAAGACTATAATGCAAGTTTTTAAAAACAATTGACTAGGGCAAAATCTTAAATGAACTGAGTGTAGCTTTAAACCCGATATAAATCCAATACCGCGTTGTAATCTAGTCAAAACAAAACAGTGTGAATTAACAAAAGATATGTTTATTTCAAGGCAGTATTGTCAAGCAATACAAAGTAATGATAATCAAAATTTGTGAATAACTAAAATTGTTATGAATTAAAGTTAAGTGGGTTATCAAAAACACGGGCACTTTAATTAACAATCTAACAATAGAAGTGTTACCTGACCAGGGACAGGAATCACATAATATAATGTATGCATCAGGCATTTTGCTCAAGAAATGCTTTGTCCCTAATTGTGCTAAACTAGAAACCTTATTTACTCAGTCAATGCTACAAACTTAATTATAGGCATTTTATTTGGCCTTTAAGCCGGGAGGGAAGGCTACTATGCAAGTAGTGATGTTATTTAAAGCTACAGCTTGAAACTTTGATAAAAACCTGTCTCAATATTTGCTTATACCAATCAGATCATCTGTGGAAACAAATTAGGGAAACAACCAAATTGCACACTAAAATAAGTTTCTGAAAGAATTTTAGGTGAGAAATACGCAATGAACTAACAGAATATTGATCATTTTATTCAATTTGGCATTCAGGTTTACTGCAGTTCATGAGCAGTCATTTGACACTGTGCAGAGATTCCTCGGCTCTGATTTGTCATAGTAGTTCTTGGAAAACCTAGGAAAACAGAGGAACATTATCTTTTCACAGACTGTCTGTGTAATGTGCTCCTGTTTTTAGTCTAAACAAATTACCTACTGAACTTTAACTGTTACTAAAATTTACTTAAAAATCCAAATGATGGCACTTTATACTTTAAACATCTTATTTATAAAGCTACTATTATCCCCCCTGTTTGAGGCATGTAAAACACATGACTCAAACACTCAGAATATATAAATAATGTTTTAGTGGTTTCTCCATTAACACTGTCCTGTCTTACACAGAAATACCTGTATAAAAGCAACAAAAGTTAAAACACCAATCGCCAAAAGAAAACGTTTTCAACATCATGTTAATAGTTTAAACAATTTTATCATATAGTAACTAAAATGCAACCAAAATCTATAGTGCAGTTCTGCTGAAATCCCACTAGAGTACAATATTAAATGCTGATAGAATCTAATCTCTATAAACCTGAATCAGTTTCAATATGGTCTTAACCAAGAAACTCAGATATACCCAGCAAACTATGTTTATCATGTTTGCAACACAAAATAATACTAATTGCTGTCTAGTATTTAGCATAGTCACAAATTAAACTAAGCGCTGAGTGCTTCAGTCTGTTTATCCAATTTGTATTTTGAAAACATATCACATTGTACGATCTATGCCAAGACGTGTATCAAAATCAACATTGCTGAACCTAAATTCGAAATCCAAATGTCTCCTTCCTCCACATGCACAAACCCTGCCTTATGTTATCTTTGGGTGTGTGTGTGTGAAAGCCCCTACCTTGGCTGCTTCTCTGAACTTCTGTAAGGAAAGAAAACAAACACACCCCTCCTTTTCTGCATGGTAACACACACATTTCAACGCCTTTAAAGAAGATGTTGTCTCACAGTTTAGAAAACTGTAAGTGTTCAAATAAATTCTGTTAGCCAATTAAATGGTTTTAGCACCTACTCATTAAATTGATTAGTAGGTCTAGTTGATAGACAACCCTAAAACAAGTAATACAATCATAAACATGTGTGGTGTAACAAATTCCAAATTGTGTTACCCCAAAAAGTATGTAAGATCACAATAGTATCTAAGTGTTGGGTTTGTTTATTTTAGACAAAGAGACACAAAAATGATCTTCCCATCTAACGAAAATGATTTACTGGCGTGGAAACTATGTATAATGCTTGTCGTCTGTTATCTGTGTGTGTTACTCAGGGAGAGGCTGTCTGCCAGCTGTCCTTCTTCAAGGACAGAGGAGAGCCGTGTTATCGCTTAGTGGCTAATTCATTTGGAAGAAAGTGCAAAATAACCCAAACAGAGGCATGTGAAAGTATTTCAGGTTGTTATGCAAAAATAGAAAAACAGATCAGAAGTGGCATTCCGTGTCCACTGGAGTACTGAGGAAAAGAGGAAAGTTAGACAATGCATCAACAGGAACACGTTTATGTAACATCCCCTATAATCCCCTGAAGAATAGTGTACGAAGTAAGTCCGTAACACGAAATGTTTTACAAGAGCTCAAAATCCCTACTTATCTAAAGGAAAATCAAACTTGGTCAGAAACGACCCCCAACAGGTAATAGGGAGCCAAAACCGGAAAAAAAACCCGCATGAGATCACTTCCTGTCTTAGATGGTGTGGTATTCTGGGACTTGTAGTCCGAGTTGCCGTGTGATGACTACAAGCAGAAAAAGAAACAGTGATACATCGTTTGGAGTTGCTCAGAGATAGCGCGGCATCTGAGAGTGAAACATCAATTGAAAAAAAACTTTATTTTTACCATACACAACGAATTTGTGTGTTTGAAGCACAGGTGTCACTCAACCGGTGGGCACCTGCAGGCACAAACACGCGCTTGCGGTGAAGATGTCTGAACTAATCAGTGCAGCCAGTCGGTCTGTCACAGTCCAGTCAAGAAAAAAAAGTCCTGATAGTGTCTCCTGATCTATAGGAGAGAAAAACAAACAGGATGTGAGACAATGAGTAAAGAAAAATATGCTGTGGTTTTATCAGTCAAGTGAAAAGCACTGAAGCTCATCCTTTAATCCAAAAAACTCCTCTGTGTGTTCTTCATCTGGAACAAAACAGAAAAACGAGAGTGCACAGTCATTTTGTTGTGACTTTGGGTGTATCTCTCTAGGCAAAAACAATTTTTACGTCTTATCAGACGGGAGGTTTAACAGTCTGACAGAGAGAAACGCACACTTGGAGCTTTAAGCAAAAAGTGTGTGTTTATAATGCGTCCAAAATAGTTAGCCAACTAATGATTGGTATTCAGACACACAATTCCAAAAACGTATTACTTTTACAACCGTCTCCAAAATGGAGACATATAACCTTTCTGCCTAATAAGTAGGCTTGTGCAACTAAAGCTTCGGAGGGGGTAAAATTAGTTTGTGGCCTGTTTTAGTTTTTTCCCTGGATAATCTGTAGGAAAACCTGTCAGAAAGAAAACCTTCTAACTTGCCGTCTATCCTACCTAAAAGGAAATAAAATTATAATCCCCATCTTCCCAAATAAAAATGACCAGCGTTAATGCTTTTTAACTCTAACATTTTCAATTTTAGAACCCCAAAACACACTCAGATTTATGAGCGTTACTAATGTCAAATACACACGTGAGGCAGCTGTTACCGGATCTGAGAAAATACATAGTCTAGTCTACTGTAATTTGGGGGGGGTAAACTCTGTCAAGAATATTGTCTTCAGACGCGTTTTATTGGAAACCTATCTGTATCACTCTATATCCTAAATAGCAAACAAAACAAAGAGCAAGACAGTGTATCAGTGCGAAGCAGTTTCTTCATTGCAAAGCATTGTGTGTGCATTTTGTTTTGAGTGTGGTTTTTTACTCATCTGTAGCCGGCGTGAGCGTGGTCCCCAGACTTTTCAGCACCTCCGCCCGTGTTGTTTCTCTGTCCCACCGTCCTTGGACACATCCGTCTCCAATGTCCAGGCTGACCACAGTTGAAACAAGTGACTTTATCCACTTGTTGAATGTTGCCACGGAGTCGTCTCCCCCCACCTCTCGCCTGCCTCCCAGGGTGACCCCTGTCTCTGTTGACAATAGCAGCTGTCATGGTTTCCAACAGTTTCATCTGTTTCTCCTCGCAGTGATTTTGAGACCTTCTGTCCATTTTTCTATCTATCCGCTCGATGTCCAGCAGGACGAGCAGCTCTATCAGGCGTGGGTCAAGATCTTTGAGTTCTGTCCGCTGCCGATGCAGTGGAGGGGCTGAAGCAGGGAGTGGATCAGGTGTCTTCTCCTCTGGCATGCACGTGGTCTGTGGCTGCTCGGGCACGGCTGGTCTGTGCGTCGTCTGTGGTGGGTGAGATGGTGTTGGCGGAGGGCTTCCAAGCGGGAAACTCACGACCCTAGGACTCGGATAGAGAGAGTAAGAAGCATTACAGACAGAGTGTGTGTGCATGTTATCAGTGTTTAGCAGAGAAGGCTCAGGTTGTAATTGCAGTTTCTCCCTGATGTTGGCTTCGTTTATCCATATTTGAAAGCATTTTTTGTTATCCCGTAAGAACTTTAATTTGTAATACCTTCTAATTTTTGATTTCCCCCCTACTCTGATTTCTTCTTCCTCTAATCCCTGTCTCAGATCTTTTAGCTTGCCCGTGCACAGCGTTCCCTTTTCAGGAAAGCCAAAACTCTCAACCCAATATGGTCCTACATATTTAACACTCTGAAGGCCGTACTTTTTCACCATTTCTTCAATAAGCTACCCTGCCAGGGCGGGTGACGACGACTTGGTCGGAGCCCATTTCAATACCGAAATGAGGGAAAACGTTTTCTTAACCGTGCTCGTAAACCGTCGCTTACGAGGTCGCTTTCGGACATAAAGCGACAGAAAAACCGATCAATGGTTCAATTCCCGGAAGAACCACCGAACAACCGTAAGCAAGTCAGTGTCGCTTAAATCAAGGGTTTAATTCCCGGATAAACCACCCAAAAACCGTAAGCAAGTCAGTGTCGCTTAAGACGTCACCCGAATGCCGCCCTGACAGGGTCCCTCTCTGAGACATGGTAGCCCGAGTGTTGCTTGTGCAGTCAGAATAACAGGAAAAAAAAAAAACCAAAAAGGTCCTCAGTCTTTTCACATGTCAAACACGACAGTATTTGTTTCTTATGTCTTCACAAGTCAATTCAAATTATTGTAATTTTTAGAAAAACATAAACTTACCCTGCTATTAGGAGATTTTCCTTTTCTTATCAGCGTGGAGTGTCCCGGGGAGCTCCGTGCATGCTTACTGATCCTCCACTCTGAAACTTTGATTTAGAGGTTTGAGGCGTTATCTCTGGCCCTGGAGAGCACAGAAATCCCGGAGAGCAAGTCCTCAGCCCACGCACAGAGGCTCACCAGCAGACACCCAGCACTGACCCTGCTCGCAGCGCCAAAATTGTTGTGGAAAATACCCAGGGTGCAGCAGGTGTAGATTAATTAACTGTTTTAGAATAATTGAAGATGAAACAAGTAACAAGAAATAGTAGACTGAAACCAATGTAGGTTTTTGTAATTTATTGAAGTACATATATTCTGCGCAGAATAGGAGAACTCGTTCACAAGATGCACGCAGCAACATGTGGATGAGTCTTCAAAATTCACACATCAAGAACATCAGCTTAAATACACAGATAAGAGAGAGGGAGTGACATCGCTTTAAGCACACAATTCAATCTAATAACAAATGAAGATAGACCTTCTGGTCTGTCTGGTTCACAGGGATGTTATGTCGTCTAACCTGTAGAGACCTTGTGACTACGGTTGTATCTCAGTAAACCTAGGTTGGCTATTTTCTCACAGACAAATGTATTTAACTTCTCCTTGGGGGAGACATAACAAGAGCACATACAGAAAGACATAGTTACTTGGGTAAAATATAATTTTGCCATTACAATACACACTAAAAGTCCTGATTATTTACATGGAGTCTGGTGTAGTTTGGTGATGGTGATTTTGGGGCTGTTTCATGTTAAACTAAAAGGATCTTACTCTTTAACTAAAAGCTCTATCTCTGTAGGGATCCTTTCATAATGTTTCTTAAGAAAAGTATTTGTTGCGTGATTATACTGTACATGTTCCTGATGTTCTATGTGTCCTTGTGTCTCCTCAGATGGGTTCTCAGTACAGCCAGCAGCAGCAGAGCGTGGGTGGTTACTGTCAGCCAGGTCAGCCTCCCTACTTCAGCCCTCCACAGCAGCAGCCTGCCGCCCCGAGCCAGCCGCCGTACATGCAGCCACGCCCACTGCCACAACAGGTACGACTGAAACTACAAATCTGTCCGAAATGTTTCACAATAAAAGCCTAGTAATGTGAAATAAGGTTGTGAAAAAGTAAGAACGTTGTGAGTTTGCATGAACGGCATCAGCAAATCAACCCGAAGGCAAGATAACGGGAAGGTTTTCTTATTAAAATATCGTCAAAAGTGAAATTGGAGGCAAACTAAAGCCACTATTAGAGAGAGATCTGTATTTAACAGTTCACGCAGGATACACAATCAGACCGCTCAGTGACTCTCTGATCTTTGGTCGTCTTTGTCCTTTCTCGCAAGGTTTTTCTAGACCAGACTGAAATAAAAGCAGATGTTTCGGAGAGGGAAACTCAGTCGAAGTCTCGAGAGTTTTAAGTAGGGATGCACCGAATCCAGACTTTTGGAGTTCGGCCGAATACAGAATCCACTGGTTAAGATTCTGCTGAGTCGTCCTCCCGTCCTCAGTCCATGAACCCAGTCAACGCATTAATGAAGTAACCAGTGACTGTCCTTCCTTTGCCGTACCTGAAGTTGCTGCATTCTGGCTGCTGTCTGGAGATTCCTTCACGCACAACTCGTATTCTTTCAGATCTTTCATACCAGATGTTGTACCAGCGGCCATGTTGTGTATTGTTTAGGCTCCTCGCCACCACGAGACAAATCGGCGTTGCAGATTGAACATGTAGCGTGACTTGAACGGCCTTCTTTTGACTGAAAGTTCTGCCAAACAAACACTTGTTCTGCTCACCAGTTCCATTTTCACTTTCTCACAGCCGACTGCATTGAACGCTCCACCTACGTAAACACCTTCCCGTAATCAACGGCGCCGTCATTACGTCGACCAGCGTAGCGCGCGTAGTTCAAGCGTAGGGTTCGGTGGAAAAAAATTCTAACCAGCCCGTCAAAAAGCCCAATATTCAGCCGAATCCTGGAGTTGGTGCGTCCCTGATCTTTACTATCTATCTAAGGAGGTCTGTTTTGTCTGTATCTGTAAGCTTTCAGAAAACATGCACAAACACGGATGAAATGCAGAGTACAGGCTGAAGGCTCCGTCGGAATATGTATCTTACGTTAAGCGTTAAGACTGACAAAGACCTCGCTCCAGAGCGACTATTAAATGGACATTGAGACAGGTTTCTTGAATGGTTCCAGTGAGGGTAAAGCCCTCTCGAGTTTTTGTAGTTTGAACTTTGAGTCTGCGTTGATCTTGATTCAGGAGGTGCCTCAGGAGGCGTATGGGGGGCGGGGCCAGTCTGCTGCTATGACTCCTGGGAAACCGAACCACGAGGAGATGAGTCTGAGCCAACAGGAGAGGCCGTCCAGCCTGCCGGTACGTCTCAACACAACAACAAAAAAATAGGCATTCACGTAGCTTTTTCTCTGAGTTTTGGCCTGTCGTCCACACCAACCAGTGTCGGCAGCAGAGTTTCCCCTTGCTTTGTGGAAGACGTAGGTGCGCATATTTAGCGGAGGGGTTTAGGGTCAAGGGTCAAGAAAAAGTCAAATGGATTTTAACTTATTTTGAACCGTTATTGCCACCATATCAGTGTCTAGGACGTTGGGAAAGCTAGAGCAGATAATATCTAAATAACACTCAAAAAGCTTACAGATAAAACTCACAAAGAAACGCTCAACTACAGTCATAACTGAGAAAAGTCTTTTAGTTAGTGTGATCCTTTTTTGCCGTTTTCTGTGCTTTTATTCCTGCATTTCACATTCATTTAGCTTAGGGTGGTGCCCAAAATGGCTCGGGTGCTGCACCTAAGACTTATAGTGGCGGGAAAAACCCTGAATTGTGTTTCAGGTCACGGAAAAAATATATTTTTAGAACTCCTGCCATGGTGAAACTGGGAAACATTTTATTTTGTTGAACAATAGTGTATAATAGTGTATAATAGTGCTGATACTAACCGCTAACAGGACTTCTAGTTGGTGGCAACTTGTTCCTAAGACATGGCGAGAAAACTACGCTATCAGTCCACACATTAGATTCCCCCATCTTCAGTGCACATTTACAGCCAGGTAGCCTTCAGGTAACAGCTTTCTTTCAGGCTTCTAATTGGCCTACATGGCTTTAGGGTTAAATGATATTCCTCCCTCCCTCTCTCTCCTTCTAGCCCTCTCTCCCTCTCCCTCCCTCTCTCTCCCTCCCTCTCTCACGCCCTCTCTCCCTCCTTTCCGCTCTCTCTCTCTCCCTCCCTCTCTCTCTCTCCTTCCCCCTCTCTCTCTCTCCCTTTCTCTCCCTCTCTCTCCTTCCCCCTCTCTCCCTTTCTCTCTCTTTCCCTCTCTCTCTCCCTCCCTCGCTCTCCCTTTCTCTCTCTTCCTCCCTCTCTCTCTCTCCTCCCCCCTCTCTCTCTCCCTTTCTCTCCCTCCCTCCCTCTGCCTCCCTCCCTCTCTCTCTCTCCCTCTCTCCCTTTCTCTCTCCCTCCCTCCCTCTCTCTCTTCTCTTCTCTTCTCTTCTCTCACTCCCTCCCTCCCTCCTCGTTCTTTTTTCCTCGGAGACTCCTTTTGAAGTCAGTGGTGCTGATGCAGTTGCCATGGTGACAGGCGGATGGGGGAGACGGCTCCAGAAATCAGCTGCACGCCTCTGAGAGATATATATATATATATATATATATATATATATATATATATATATATATATATATATATATATATATATATATATAGAAAGGAGTTAAGTGCCTTGCTCAGGGACACATTGGTCGATGTATCGCAGTGGGAATCAAACTCAGATCTCCCACACCAAAGACATGTCACATCCACTGCACCATCACCACTGAAATAGGCGACACAAATCTGATACGCTGTTTGGAAACACACACAACACGTCTTAACTTTTATGTTTCTAAAATCTGTCTTGCACGTAGCAGCTGATTGACCGAGCTTTTGGCAACTAGCGGAGGGAGGGAGGATGGGCTACTGCTTTGTGATTGGCTGGCTTGAGGCCTAGGGGCAGATGGGAGATTTTCAGCGCAGTGCTTCTCTTATTTGACTGTCCACCTCTTTCCTTTCATGCCTTTCTTTCTTTCATTTTCTTTCCTCTCCATCTCTTTGTCTCAAGTAATTTCCATTTTCTTTCTTCATCTTCGTTTTCTCATCAGCTGATTGTGTTTGAATGAGTAGACAGAGTGCAGCAGGAAGTGAAGAACGCCTCTCCTCCCAATTACAGCCTGATTGCTCCTCCATGCTTTGATCAGTTTGTGGAGGCTGGGAGGGGGGAGGCGGGTGTGAAGGTATACATTAGGGCTGCACGACATGGGAAAATATGTGATATGCAATAATGTTTAACAGTTATTAAAGAGAATTCAGTTCTGCTGCTTTCAGTGTTCTGCTAAAATACAACAAACTGCTTGTTGAGTTTTTAAAAACAAACAAAAGGAAATCATTTCCAAAAAATTATTTATTGAACTAACTCAAAATATCTCTAGGGGTCTGTGTTCTCGATGTTTATCATGCATGTTGATTTCCGGATGACTATACAAAACCACTTTATTGTGCAGCCCTAGTTGACATTACTCAGTGTGAGTTTCTGTAAAGGCTGTGAGGCATTCAGGCGAGTCTGGAGATGTGGGGAAATGTCATCTGACCAGTTAAAATCAATATTTGTCTGACATGTTGAAACAGATTTTATCAACTACATGTGTTTTGTGTGCAGGAATCTTAATGTGTAAAGTGACTAAAGCTCTAACAGATGAATGTAGTGGAGTAAAAAGTACAATATTTCTCTCTGAAATGTAGCGTAGAAGTAGCGCTGGCACCAGACAATTGTGAATGCGCACACACACACACACACACACACACACACACACACACACACACACACACACACACACACACACACACACTTAAAGCCAACGGCTCATTATAAAATACACACCAGATTCGCCACTCTCAACCACAAATAAGACGAAGGTTTATGCATCATTTAGTATTAACATCCCCAAAACCAGTTGACAGCAAGGCAAGCTGGTAGCACATGTAACCAACACAAGTAGGATACACTTTAAAAAAAACAAATTAACCATAAAGTGCAGTTCCACGACTCATGCTAAATTATCCATGACTAGTGCAGTGCCCATTGAAAATGTGCCTGTTTGGAACGGCCGAATACTTGGCCTGTGTTATTGCTCCTTGTAGAATTCATCAAAACCAAATTGTACCCCAAAATTACTTACAGAAGGACCCCAAACCACTTCATACAAGTACCTCAACATTTGGACTGAAGTACAGTACTGGAGTAAATGTACTTAGTTACATTCCACCTCTGGAGAAACTCATATTGTGAACCTAAAACCCTGTATCGTATCCTGAGTTGAGTGTTTCGTTACATGTTTAAATCACCAGAATAAAAGCAGCAGCCGTATTGTGTTCCAGGATTTATCCGGCTCCATTGATGACTTGCCCACCGGCACAGAGGCAGCGGTGAGTTCAGGGGCATCGGGCTCCGGCAGCGCTCAGGGCGACCAGGGGACCCCGGCCCGTTCTCCTTTCTCCCCCCACGTCTCCCCTCGCCTCCCCCCGACGGCTCGCTCCGGGCCCTCCCCTTCCCCCTCGCTGTCCCCCGCCGGCTACAGCAGCCAATCACGATCCGGACCGATGTCCCCCGCCACTATCGGACCAGGTAGGATCATGATGTCAATTCCTGTCAAACTCTTCAGCTGCTGTTGTGTTTTTATTTGTTTAAGTTTGTAAATTGTGAGACTGGAGGCCTTTACACTCTGTGAGCGCAAGAAATAAACTACATGGGAATGTCTTTCTTTATGTAAAAATACTGGAGTTAACAAGATGTGTGTGTGTGTGTGTGTGTGTGTGTCTGTCTGTCTGTCTGTCTGTCTGTCTGTCTGTCTGTCTGTGTCTCTCTCTCAGGCTCTCAGTTGGTCCCTCAGCTCTCTGGTCCTGGATCAGATGTTGGTCCTCATCCCTCGCATTCTGCTATGTCCCAGGACAGAGGTACCACCCTCATCTTCATCATCTTCATCTTCAGAGCTGCAGAGACTAATCGTTTAGTTGTCAACTATTATAGGAATCTCCAACTATTTTGATAAATAAACTACAGGATGTCTCTTTAGATGGAGCTATGCTACCAGTTTCCACCTGCTTCTTGTGCTAAGCTAACACATCGTCACTCTTCCTCCTCTTTCCTTCAGGTTTCCCTCCCTTCATGCAGCGAAGCACTTTGGGGCCTCAGTTTGACCCCCAGCAGTCGGCACCACCCATGTCCCCTCACACAGCCCCTGGGGGGCCCGTGCACCACGGCTCCTACCAGCAGGGGGCTTCCTACGGCCAGTACGGCCCCCCAGGTAACACCACTGTGTCCATGCTCGGGTACTTTTGGGCAGAAGATCTGTTTAATAAAAAAAAATAGAAGTTTTAATTTAAAATTTTGACCCAGAAAAACTAAAAGTTGAATGGTCGACAAGAAGACAACACAAGGGTTAAAACAGGTTTTCCCTCCTCGCCCTCTTTAGGTAACTACCCTCGACCTCCCCACTATGGCGGGGCCCCCAGTGCCAACTACAGTGGCCCGGGCCCCGGCTTAGCCAACAGCCTGGGTTTGAATGCCAGTAGTCCCATGCACGGCCAGGGCCCGTCCACTCCGGCAGGTCGCGGCCCGGGGCCCGGAGCCGGGGGCCGGCCTTACCCCGCCGGAGGAAGCACCATGGCCCCTACTTCCCCCGGCATGCCACAGCCCGCCGGGCAGGGCATGGGGCCCCCGGGGCCCAACGCCTGCAACAAACCGCCTGAGGTCGGCCCCAACGCCGGGCCTAGTGCCAACTCCAACGCCGCCCAGAGCAGGTGAGTCTGTAAAACCACAACTATTCCAGGACACTTTAAGCGTTTATCAGTTTAAATATTCTTTCTTATTAAATATATTTATTAATTGGTGCAACAACATCTGTAAGTCGTCCCCCTCCCCCCAAACACCCACCCACTCGCACATAAGTACACAAATACACACAATACGGAATAAACAATTATCACAACACCACCTGAATGTTGTGGGTAATTATAGCGATTTCCTTGGGTGACATTTTTGTCAATTTGATGTATTTGCTGTTTTATTCCAACGTATTTTCTGCTTTTACTCATTTGGACTGCCAGTGCCACGGGCCGGCCCCGTGCACTAGACGCGTTCTTCCTCCTAAACCTGTAACCTCCTGCATGATACTGGTGCTGCTTGTAATAAAATCTCAACCCCGGTTTCTTTCTGTGGCGTCCAGGCAGGGCAGCTACCTGGGCATGGCCCCGATGGGAGGAATGGGAGGAGGCCCGTACAGCCAGCAAACGGGCAGCAACTCTGGGAGGATGACTCCGCAGGGACCCCCCTACAACGCAACATCCTCAGGTACGACTCGTAGACTGCAACAATAATGGCCTTAGCAACAGTGACGTCACCCTCGGTTTGTGGCATTTTGGTCATCGCCATTTTGGTATTTTGAAGCCAGAAGTGACCATGGCTCCTTCTCATGTCGCTTGAATTGCCTCCTTGACTCCTCCCCTTTTCTCCTCCACCACTTTTCAGATCCGGTTGTTTAGAAATCCTCTGACTGCGGTTTTGTAAATGACCTCATAATTTCTCTTCCAGGCGCCATGATGATGTTGATGCCAGCAGACGGGACAGGACGGGTCGAGCTCGGCTACGAACCGCCCAAAGCCAAGGTGAGTCCTGTAGGCTTAGTTGACCAATCACAGTGGCTGTGTGTTTGGCCAGTCAGCACGCTCTAACAGATGCATCCTAACAGCACGGATGCAGGTTTCTGAATGGCTGTGTTGAGTTTTTTTGTTCAGGACTCTTACACAGGTTTGTGTTCGTTCCATTTTACGAAAAGACAGAGTGGAAGATATTAAAAACATGACATTTCGGGCTACATCTACACTACTATGTTTGTATTTTAAGTGGCGTTTAGAAACAACTGTTGCTTTTTCTGTTTTTGTCCATTTTTTATAACTTTTTAGTAGTTTCTTTTAAGTTTTTGACATTTCTTTTTCAACTTATATCATTTTCTTTGATGTTTGTAATGCTGGACTCTTTTTTCAAAAATATTGTCCCTTTTGCAACATTTTTTACGTGTTTTTAACCTTTTTGTTTATTTTTAACATTTTTGTCGCTTTTTCCGACGTATTTGTTGTGTTTTTTTGGACGTTTTTGTTTTTTTAACACACACACACACACACCTACACACTACACACACACAGACACACACGTGCATCTTGTTAACTCCAGGATTTTTTTTGGGGTGGTGTGATTCGCACGTCAGTATTTTTACATAAAGAAAGACATTCCCATGTAGTTTATTTGTTGCGCTCCCAGAGTGTAAAGGCCTCTATACACCTACACACACACACACACACACCTACAAACGCACACACACACACACGCATTAACATTTTTGTCGCTTTTTTCTATATATTTGTCTGGTTTTTTGGATTTTTTTTTTTTTTTTTTTACGTTTTGGTTGCTTATTTCGATGTCTTTGTAGCTTTTTTAGTTCCCAGCCGACAGAAACATCCTCCCCCACTCCAACAATCAGAAAACAGAATCTGTCAGAGTTTCTTAGCAGAAAACTCTTTCAGTGCAGTGTGTTTGTTCCAAGCAGTACTGATGAGGTTGTTTGCAGCAGCAGCACGTAGTCGTTATTTCTTCTGGCTGGTTTGGAAAGTGTTACTGAAAACTCCCAAAATAACCAGATCCTGCCACCCTGAGCCCCAGTTTGTGTTGTTTTGTTTGGTTCATCGCTCTCAGAGGTTTGAAAGCTCTGACTTCTCCTTCCTCATTATCCAACAGCGAGGAGTCGGCGCTGATCAGAGAGTTACAGCAGCTCGTCTTCCAGTGTGTGCAGACCGTGTTGCTGCTAATGTTTTGGCACTTTCTGTTTAGTTCTGAAGCAGTTTGCTCACAGTTTGACACTCCGAAAGTTAAGCATGTTTTTTTCTTTAATTTCATGTCGGCTGTCAGAGAGACTTCAGATTAGATGTGAGACAACTGGGAGGGAACTTTAAAGTTTTAAAGTCTAGAAGCTCAGTTTGGTTCTTAAAGTTCTCCCAGATTGTTTTTAATAACCCAGGATGGATAGATGGATGGAAAGATGGATAGATAAATTGATAGATGGATGGATAGATAGATGGATATATGGATGGGGAGATGGATGGATGGATAGATAGATGGATGGATGGATAGATAGATAGATGGATATATGGATGGGTAGATGGATGGATGGATAGATAGATAGATGGATGGGTAGATGGATGGGTGGATATATAAACTTAGCACAAAAAGTAAGGAAATTGGTGTTTGGTAGATTATTTCGCTGTGGTAACAATGATTTTTGGCAATACATCTTATACCATTGGAAAGCCTGTTTAATTCCCTTACAAATGGTGCCACATTTGAAAAGAACATGCATTTGTGGGATGAGCAGCAGCGCTGAGTATGTGGGTTGCGCCCATTAAAATTTGCCAAATCTTCTCTGCCAATGCCAAACAGCTTATTCTGCCATTGCCTCGTTTGGTGGATTGGATGATTGAAGTTTGAAGTAACAAGACATATTGGCAATTTAACAATGTATTAATTTCACAAACAGGAGCCTCAGTAGCGTGTGGAAGAACCATACACAGCCACAACAGCCTGGCACCTCCTCCTCATGCTGGTCACCAGCCTGGTCACACACTGCTGTGGGATAGCATCCCATTCTTCAACCAGCATTTGTCGCAAGTCAGCCAACGTGGTTGTGTTGGTCACTCTGGCACGAACAGCACGCCCAAGCTGATCCCACAAGTGTTGAATGGGGTTGAGGTCAGGACTGCTGGCAGGCCAGTCCATGCTCTCCACTCCCACATTCTGGAGGTAGTCTCTGAGGATAGAGTCATCTTGGAGGATAGAGTTCGGTCCCAGACTGTGAAGATATGGTATCTATATCTCTCTGCACTGAGATTGCCTCCAATGATGACAAGCCTCGTTTTTCCAGTGAGGGAGATGCCGCCCAACACCATCACACTGCCTCCACCAAAAGCTGTTACTCTATCGGTGCAGCAATCAGCATAGCGTTCTCCGCGTCTTCTCCACACTCATCAATCTGGACTCATCACTGATTGGCAGCACCTGGGGGTACCAGAAGCTCAAAACAAGTGTTAATAGCAACAGCAAAATGACCTGTTTGGCAGTGGCAGAGAAGATTTGGCAAATTTTTCATGGGCGCAAATTTAGATGTGGGATTTATTTTTAATTTGTTATTGTCCTGTCCAGCTTCTCACAGCTGCTAAATGCTAACAGCTTCTGCTTGTTCGCTCTGTGAATGAAGAATAAACTCTTCTCTCTCTTTCTGTTTCCTGTCGTCTGCTAACCCTCTGTTGTGTGTTTGTGTGTCCCAGCCCCCCGTGTCCCCCAGCGCCGCCGCTCTGTCCTCGTGTCCTGGGGAAGACGCTGATAGCATTAGTAGCTCCGCCTGGGCCAAGACCACAACTAGCTCCGTAAGTGCCGCAAAGCTCTAACTTTGTGTTTCTATTTATGTTTCAGGTTTCTATGGAACGTAAAAGTCAAATCATGGCACTTTTTCTTTTTTTTTTGATTAGTTTTTTGCATTTTAGGCCTTTTATTTTATAGGACAGCTTACGGGGGATTCGCACCAAAAAGAAAAACGATCCGGTGATTCTCTGCAAGGTTGTGTGGGGGAGTGTCAATGAAACGGCCCTTTTGTGTGACTTCCTGTTGTGTTCTTAAACCCCCCAACAAAGCACAAGTAGACTTTATATTTAAAGGAACATGCCGACTTATTGGGACTTTGTCTTATTCACGTATCCCCCAGAGTTAGATAAGTCCATACATACCCTTCTCATCTCTGTGCATGTTGTAACTCTGACGGCTCCACCGCTAGCCTAGCTTAGCACAGATCTTGGAGGTAACCAGCTCCATCTAGCCTAACTTAGCACAGATCTTGGAGGTAACCAGCTCCATCTAGCCTAACTTAGCACAGATCTTGGAGGTAACCAGCTCCATCTAGCCTAGCTTAGCACAGATCTTGGAGGTAACCAGCTCCATCTAGCCTAACTTAGCACAGATCTTGGAGGTAACCAGCTCCATCTAGCCTAGCTTAGCACAGATCCTGGAGGTAACCGGCTCTATCTAGTCTACTGCTCCCAATAAGTGACAAAATAATGCTAACATTTTCCTATTTACATGTTGTGATTTGTATAGTCACAACAACAAGGTCACATGACACACAGCCATCTTCTAACCGTATACAAACTGGGAACTATATTCTCAGAAGGAGAAGCACTGCTACTTGGGCGGAGTGATATTACTCCAACTCTGAGCGAACTCTCTGCTCCTCACCCGGGGGCTTCTCAGGTGCTGCGAGCAAATCACTCCGTCTAAGTAGCAGAAGTAGCAGTGCTTCGCCTTCTGAGTTCCCAGTTTGTAAATGTAAATGCACTGTATTTATATAGCGCTTTTCTAGTCGTAACGACTACTCAAAGCGCTTTAACATAGTACAGGAACCATCCACCATTCACAGACATTCATACACTGTGGCCGAGGCTGCCGTACAAGGTGCCACCTGCTCATCAGATAAACTCGGGGTTCAGTGTCTTGCCCAAGGACACTTCGACGTGGACCACCAACCTTCCGATTGGTAGGCAACCGCTACCAACCGCTCTACCGCTAAGCCACAGCCACCCAACATACGGTTAGAAGATGCCTGTGTGTCATGCAGTGTTGGTCAAGTTACTTGGAAATAGTAATTAGTTACTGATTACTTCTCCAAGAAAGTAATCCAGTTATTTACTGATTACTTATTTTCAAAAGTAATTAGTTACTTTACTAGTTACTTTACTAAGTTACTTTTCAAAAACATGATGCACGACCTGAATACACAATGAAGCAATTGTCCTCGACAATGTAGCCAGCGACGAGCTTCTTCAGTTCAGCGGCACTAAGTCCTGTCGCTTTTAAGTCTATTTTCACCTGTTTAGCAGGAGAGGGGGGGCGGGGGGGCCCTCGGAGGTTCACCCGGTGGAATTGGATGTTGCCCCAGCGGTCGTGTCAGTTGGGGGTTCAGGTTTTTTTTCAGAGAGTTCCACATTCCTGTGCCGGCTTGCTCGGTGCTTGCTCAGATTTGAGGTGGAATTTTTCGCTGTAGATAAAAGTTTTCTTCCCACGCAGAGTGTACAGCGGGCACTGATGTTTTTGTCACCTTTAACCGAGTCAAAGTCAAAGTAATGTCGGTACTTCCGAGCATTAAACGCTGCGTGATCCTGCTCTCTCCCGCGCTCCATGTTGTCTCTTGTTCAACACTAGCTACACATGTCGGTGTTTACACTGACGTCGCGGCGTTCATACGTCGTCGTCACTCACGAGACAGTCTCACGAAACAAAATCACGGTTAAGTAATGCAGTAACGCAGCCTGCTTACGGGGAAGTAACAGTAATCTAATTACTGCTTTTGCAATTGTAATCCCTTTACTCGTTACTTGAAAAAAGTAATCGGATTACAGTAATGTTACTGCCCATCAGTGGTCTCATGTGATGTTATTTGTACACGCTGTGACTATACAAATCACAACATGTAAATAGGAAAATGTTGGTGTTATTTTGTCACTGTATGGACTTATATAACACTGGGGATACGGTGAATAAGCTAAAGTCCCAATAAGTCGGCGTGTTCCTTTAAAGGTTACTGTTTTCTGTCAGATTGTTTATAGATCTTGACGTTTCCGACCGCACTTGAAGGCAGCTTTATTTCACAGGAGAGAGAGAGAAAGAAAAGAGAGAAGTGAGACACAGCGAGAGCTTTGTTGTTCTCTGCTCTGATAACTTAAACCTGACGGTGGTGTGCATCATGTCTCGGTCTCTGCAGAAGCAGAACGCGGCCACCGTGACCAGCGAGAAGATCACCCGTCTGTACGAGATGGGCGGCGAGCCAGAGAGGAAGCTGTGGGTCGACCGCTTCCTGTCCTTCATGGAGGAGCGAGGGACGCCGGTCTCAAACCTGCCCGCCGTCGGGAGGAAACCTCTGGACCTCTGCAGACTCTACCTGGCTGTCCGGGAGATCGGAGGCCTTGCCATGGTAACGCAGCTCTTTGTTTTGTTTTGTTCTTTCCAGCGCTGGAATGTAACTAAGTACATTTACCCCAGTACTGTACTTCAGTCCAGATGTACAGTTCAAGCGACTATGAGTCCGTGAAAAGCGCTATATAAATCTAATTTATTATTATTATTATTATTATTATTATTATTATTATTATTATTATAATTTTTATTATTAGACACAGACACACACCGTCAGACACACACACACACACACACATATATACACACAGACACACACACACACACACACACACACAGAGACACAGTCAGACACACACACACACACACACACACACACACACTTGTGTACCTAACTAATGTAACTAAGTATATTTACTCCAGTACTGTACTTCAGCCCAAATGTTGAGGTACTTGTACTTTACTAGAGTCTTTTCTTTTCATGCCACTTTCTTCTTCTACTCCGCTACATTTCAGAGAGAAATATTGTACTTTTTACTCCAGTACATTCATCTGTTACAGCTTTAGTTACTACAGTACAGTATGTGTTATTTGTTATATTCATGTTTAAATATGTTTATGTATACACTAAACCAAAGCAAATCCCTAGTATGTGCTACTCAGCTGGCAATAAATGTTTTTTTCCTGATTCTTCCTTTTCTTCCTTTTTTAGGTGACTAAGAACAAGAAGTGGAGGGAATTGTCGTCTCTGTTGAGCGTGGGGACGTCCAGCAGCTCGGCCAGCTCCCTGAAGAAGCAGTACATCCAGTACCTGTTCGCCTACGAGTGTAAGGTAGAGCGAGGGGAGGAGCCTCCGCCTGAGGTGCCGGGCTGCGCCAGAGACACCAAGAAACCTCCGTCACTGCAGGCCAAGATCCAGCCCCCCTCCCCAGGTAAGAAATGCCAAAATGCAACCTAGGGTCTTTTTGTGAATGTACCCGAGTCAAAATTTCATTTAAAATCATAATTAGGACGGAAACGCCACTTTTAAGATTGATAGAACACTCACCCATAATTTCCACCGGTTGCGGAGCGGCTCTGGAACGCCTCTGGAAAAAAGGCTGCAACTCCTCAAAACCACTGGAAGTGAACCGTGTCTTGTTTCCCCGGCTGCTGAGTGGACTGACGGTGAATTAGCTTCCGAGACTCCAGCCTTGGCTGTGTTTTTGTGTGTAAGTGACTGATGGGAACAACAATCTTGAAACTGGTCCAGTATTGAGCATGAACACTGTAACCGGCAGCCCCAGACCAGGCTGAAATGTAACCCTACAGGACAAATGTAAATCGTCACTTTGGTCCACTAAAGTTCTGTTTTTGCCACTGACAGACTCAATTATTATTCCTTAAAACCTCTCTAATACCTTTCTGTTTAACCAGAAACAGCTCTGAGGTCGCTAGCACTAAACCCACCAGACTTCATTTAAAAAAAACAATACTTTTAGCCTTCAAAGAGCCAACATATTTTCACATGTAAATCGGTAAACTATGTGTTTTATTTCAACCAAAACTAGAGTTGTGATGGTTGGAAAAGTGGAAAGACCCAAAACGGCTTTTCATAGTTTTATTTTGTTTCTGTCAACTTTGAATGAAGTGTGTTTTACGATGCTAAAATCACTGTTTATTTACATGCAGTCTGGTGAAAAAAAGTGACAAAAACTAGGCGGGTTGAAAAATGTATTGTGTACCTAAATTGATATGGGGGCTGGATTTGGCCCGCGGTCCTTGAATTTGAGGTCAAAGAAGTTATATAATTAAAATTGTAAACTTCATATCTGCTACTGCTCTCTACCTTTGTAAAGCAGAATAACCCTGCAGTTATGACCTGTGCTGGTCTCCAGGAAGCTGGTGGTACTGAAAGATCCAGTCCGTCTCTCTCTCGGTCCGTGTCTTGTTTTCGGTGTGACGTTACATGATGACACGTAGCCCTTGTTCTCAGCAGGTTTTCTGTCTGGTCTGTATCTCTGCAGCCAACTCGGGCTCCCTGCAGGGCCCCAACATCCCTCAGTCCGAGGCCCCCGGAAACCTGAAGCCCCTGACCCCCGCCTTCACACCGCACAGCCACATGGGCCCCCAGCCATCCACCCCCCACAGCCAAATGGGCCCCCAGTCATCCACCCCGCACAACCACATGGGCCCCCAGCCATCCACCCCCCACAGCCACATGAGCCCCCAGCCTGCAAACAGGTACGGGGAAATCCGTCTAAATCACCAAAACATTTAATGGTTTTTGTAAGTTCTCTTTTTATTGAGCTATATAACAAGGTCCAAACAAAGGATTCCTTTGACGATATTTTTTTTTGTTTCTTTTACAACATCTTTTACGTTTATTTTTTTATTACTTTTTTCTAGGAATTTTTGAGCTTTTTTTTAAGGTTTATGTCACTTTTTTTGGACAGTTTTGATATTTTTTTCAACCCTTTTTTTGGAAAATTATTCGGTTTTTGATGTTTTTTTTTACATTTTAGTTTCTTTTCTTTGTTACGATTTAATCCTTCTTATAGGACTTACTCACCTTAACTATCCAAGCTTTCTGTAAAATTAACATGTTTCAAAAAATGTGAGCTTTTTTTACGTTTTTGGTCACTGTTTTTGGACAGTCTTGACACTTTTTCCCGCCATTTTTGATGCGTTTTTTTACGCTCGATTCTCCTATTTTATTTAGTTATAACAAAGTCCAAGCTGATCCTTCCTATTTACTGGGCGTAATTATCCAAGCCTTCTGTAAGATAAAGCATACCCCCCTCTCCCCCCCAACATGTTTTACTCTTTTTTTCAACATTTTTGTTGCTTTTTTTAAAGCTCTTTTCTAAGCTTTTTTCCCCTTTTGATGCTTTGTTTTCCTCAACATTATTGAATATAAACGTTTTTGCCTCTTTTTTTCCCCGAAGTTTTTAACGCTTTTTTTCACCGCTTTTGACACCTTTTTCTACGTTTCGTTTTAAAAACTCACTTAAACTAGTTAAACTCTGTGCATGTTGTGTTGTGGTAACTTTTTTTAACGTCAGTCGTCACCCTCTGCTGTGGTTTTCCTCTCAGGAACATGGCCGGCGTGAGCGTCCTGGACCCGTTCTCTGAAGGCAGCGATCCAGCCTTCCACAACAAGCGAGGCCCGGGACCCCGCGGCGCCCCCTACCAGCAGGGAGGGGGCCCCACAGACCCCTCAATGAGGATGCAGTACAATGCCAACAAAGACCCATACGGAGGACCCAGGAAAGGTGACTATCCACGTGATGGGAAAGAAAGACTTTGTTGAATATCAGGGTTTCCACAGGTCTTAAAAAGTCTTAAAGGAATACGTTTGTTGAAATAGGGCTTATCACGGTCTCCTCTAGATGTAGATAGGTGGGCAAACACATTTTATGTCTCAGTGCATGCATAAGAGTCTCAGTCCGGCGGAGCCGGCGTTAGCTTAGCTTAGCGTAGTGAATGGAATCCTTTGTTGCTGTTAGCATGTAAAAGTAAAAGTGAGCCAACAACAACAAAACAACCTAATTACTTCTTGTGGCCTGTGTATTCACAACAAGTACAAATAGCAACGCAAAATAAGACCAGACGATTTCCTAGGCATATATTGATTTGGGACTATATTGGGTGGAAGCAGCCAGCCGAAGCACTGCTACTTGGCGCAGAGATCATGCAGCATCTCTGTAGCAGTGTTTTTGTTTTTTGACAATTATTTAGAAGTTTTTGGCGCTTGTTTCAACGTTTTTGTTTTTTTTCAGAGAGAGAGAGAGAGAGAGACGTTTTGTAGAGTGGAGAGGAGAAGGATCGCTTTGTGTCAGATGCGAAGAACTGCGCGTCTGGTATGAACAGCCAGGTGCGCGATTAGGCATGAATCTACGCTTCACAGCTAATTGCGGCGCTTCAGCGTGTGGTGTGTTCCTGGTGTAAATGAAGGAACGGATGTAGTGCCACCAGAGCACACCAGATCAACACTTCGCCACATTTCTGGCAGTTTCAGTTTGCATAATTCAATTAAAGTTCTTGTACTAACATACAATAATCACCAAAGCGTATGTCAGTCCCTCCAGAAAAACGCGGAGTTTTTTTGTGATTGTTGCGGGCAAAAATCCTTGATTATGCGGCACGTTTTTATAAAAAATGCGATGGAATATGCGGGATATTAATGCCATTTTATGCGATGAAAATGCGGGAACTTGCAAAAATTGCGGGAACTTGCGGGAACTTGCAAAAACTGCGGTGTTCTCAGCATAGACAGTATATAAAAGTAGGTGAAATTACGTCACTTCATAACGTTCCCATGGCAACAGGGGAAAATGGCTGCTCTTGTGTGAAGTAAACGCAACATTTTTCAACTTTCTGCTGAGATATATGTGACTTTTTTGCAACGAAAATGCGGGGATTATGAAATCATGCAAGCCCCACATATTTTGCGCGGAAATCGGCAATTTATGCGGCGAAAGTGCGGCGTATTTGAAAAAATGCGGGCCCCGCATTAATATGCGGACTTTGGCTGATTATGCATTGAATTCTGCGATCGCATAATCGCGTTTTTCTGGAGGGACTGGTATGTCATGCAAGAGAGACAATGAAAACTAATTAAATGGTCAAAGTTCTCATGTTGACATTTAAGGTGTGTTGATAAATTCACGTTGTTCCACTCATGGATTGAGTAACATGCAAGAAAACATTCCACCTTAAACGTTTCTGGTAACTGCTGGTGGAAGCCTTTGAGCGGCACAGTGAATGAAATTATTTTTTCTCAGTCTATAGCTAACTGACAAGGCAGTAAAACATCCACTCATTTTATAGTTATAGCTGACTAATGTTTGTAAACTTGCCACCGTAGAAACAGTGGTTACATAACCTTTGAAATGTGACAAATGTGAAAAGTTAACCGTCATAGGTGTGTTCCCGTACTTAAACAAATAGCTCTACACCTCTGATTAAAAGTAACATGAACACAAGAACAAGCTACAAAACATGAAAGTTAAACTGCATCATTGGAGGGTTTTTGTTTACGATTGATTGAAATTTTTAACCAAATTAAGCAATGTGTCTTCACCCATTCCTCTTCAGGTCCAGGGCCCAGCGAGGCCTTTGGTCCGGGTCAGATGCCCAGCGGTGCCATGCAGGACGTGTACCCCCACAGGCCCCTAACAGGGATGGACCCCAGACCCCAGTACCCTTACGGCCCCGGATACGAGCGGAGGTAAGATACCAGACAGTTTTACCCGTATTTTCCACCCGGCGCGTCTGCGCTGTGTTCCCCGCAGCAATCGCTGCCATTCAAGTAGAGCTGCACAATTAATCGCAATTTTATTGAAATCGCAGGAGGATGCAATAGTTGTTAATGGCAAAATATGTGTCAATCCATTCTAAAATGAAGTATTGTGGTGCTGCAGTGACGTCGTAGCCTACAAAATCCTATCCTACAGACTAAAGAACAAAATCTTTGTTGATCCTCGCAAAAATCACACTATAATCATTTGAATTTCTTTCAATGTTAATCATTTTCAATAAAAGTGAGAGTAATGATACAAAAACGATCATTCCCTCCAATATCGTGAATTATATTGCAATCGCAATATCAGTCAAAATAATCGCATATTTTCCTCATATTGTGCAGCCCTACATTCAAGTCGATGCTTGATATTCCCCCAGCTGTGCCACGCCGCGTCCCAGAAACATGCGTGAAGTGGCTCTCCACTCCGCTAAAGATACGCTCCAGGTCTATTTTCATGCGAGCCGCAGGGTGTTCAGACAGCCGGGCAGGAAGTGAAACAGCGAGAGCATCCAGTCAATTTGCTAATAAAGACACCTCCCCAATATCCTACATGTCTCCTCTACAACACCACGGTCTACGAGAGATTCATCTTGGAGGTAGAAAAACATAACAGACATCACAGATGACAACACCAGAAAAGAGAAGACGTTAGACAGACCGACATATTAGGCATTTTCCAAATTATTGGTATCGGCATTTATAAAGGCCGATGAGATTAACCCTTTAAGTTTCAGATCTTAAGTTTGTATTTTTATACATTTTATTTATCAGAACTTTATATATAAATATATTGATGTTCCTCTGTTCAGTTGTGACAATAAAACAAACAAGTTTTAAACTGCATTATCATGATTTTAGTGAGGACTCATAAATAACTACAACAACTAATGTTAGGGAAATTTATTTATGTTTTGTTATGCGTTTCTGGATTATTTTATTTTCAATATATATCGGCCGATATATCGGAATACCAGATTTTTAAATCACCAAATATTTGTATCGATATCGGCATTAAAAATCCTTTATCGGTCGGGCTCTAGAAGACCTAGATGGAGTTTAACAGCAGGAGTGCTTGGAGTGGAAGGTAGATACTAGCTTAATAAACACGTGATTGTTCTGTAAAGTACTTATAGAGACAATATAATCTGCGAGTCGGTCATCAAGACGCTCCACTTCTGAGACACGCTCCCAGTGTGTTATGGCGTGTGATGGAGGACGGAAAAAAACGGAGCACAGACGCGCCCGGTGGAGTTAGTGTTTTTCAGGAGTTTCTTTTGGTGTGTAATTATACACAACTCACCCTTTTATTAAGTGAGGACACTTAAAAAATAACATCTTCGAAAATTTTTATTATTTTAGATTTTTGTGTTCCATAGATATTTATAATGTCTCATATGATAACTTACAGGAATGAATTTATTAGGGCTGTCAAAATAAGGCAACCATTTCAATAAATTAATCTGAGAAAAAATAACGCGCTAAAAAAATAATGCGTTAAAAAAATAACGCAGATTAATCCATTCCATATTGACCTTTCACCCGGAGCCGTTCTAGCCACCATTCAACTATAAAATGAAGGAGGGAGACGAGAGAATGCGTTGCCACAGGCAACAGAAACATCGCTGCACATGACGCTAGTTAACACTACACTCAGCAGCAGGTAACGTTAGCCTTCTGCTAGCTAGCAGCTGGATTAAACACGGTTAAAATGCTAACAGCTAACGCTAAACGGTGTAAAGTTTGACTGTTTCTGCCGTTGTCGGAAAAACACAGACGGAGACGGTGCATTCAATGAAACTGGTAATCTACAGCCTCGTGGTGCATTTGTAGTTATTGTAAAATACCCCTTTGAATTTATTTCCTCAGCATATTAGGTCATATTGTTGATTGTTATGGTTATTATTTGAACAGTGAAAATAATAATAAAAATAGTTTTTTAATTTTAATGTCACTAATGCTGATTATTCATTGATTCATTTTAATTAAAAGATTTAAAATACTTTCACAGCAAACATTATGTATGTGATTAATTTAACTTAATTAATCAGAGTCTGTAATTAATTCGATTACATTTTTTAATCGATTGACAGCCCTAGAATTTATACAGATATTATTTTAGTAAGCGATTCAAAATGTCTGAAGTTTTCTTCTGCGCCGCAGGACGGTGGACCAAGTCCTGGGGCCGGACGGAGGAACGGCGCCCCCTGGAGGTCAGAGCAGCATGGCTCCATCTGGAGGCGAGCCCGGCATGTACCCGGCCAACAGATACACGCAACAGAGGTGAGATTACAGAGACTATGTTTCAGATGGAGCTTTACATTTTGTCTGAACGTGTCTAGTAAATAAAATCTGCTCCCTTCAGACACGGACATGACGGTTATGGGCAGCAGTATCCTCACAGCATGGCCTACGGTTCCCATCAGCCCCTGTACCCTCCGCAACAGGTGAAACTTCACTTCTTACTTTACAGAAGCTGAATAATGAAATGAGTCCCCTCAGCCTTAAGGGAACAGTTCATTAAAAAACATAGATACCTGTCAATAAGCTTAATTTCTGTTGGAACAAGCTGTTAAATGGCCACGTTTCAGGTTTGAAAAAGAACCTTCTTCAGACAGGCTTGTTCGGAGAAAGGAAGCTAATCCAGAGTAATGTGGAGATGTTTCTGTTCGGAGGTCTGCACTAGAGGGTGACATGGGACTCAATTGTCACTCCCATCCCAAGCCCACGAAGATACTCCCGTCGTATCCCGATCACCTGACTGAAAAAAATACCTGGCCTGCAAAATCCCAAGAGAAAGTCTCCCGAATCCCGTTCTGCTCCCGTTTGGTTCCCTGTGTTGTCTAAAATTATCAGACTCTGTTGCTCCCCTCTGTTGCCCCCCCTGTAGCATGTTTGGTTAATCGCGGTCAAATCACTGAGGCTGCCATTGAAATTTAGTCTCCACTAAACATGCATTACCTGCAGGCCTATGCGATTTTATTACGTAATTCCTAACGGAGATCTTCTCACACTCAAAACACACATGTATCGATTTAGAGTAGGTCAGAAGAATCGTCTGTGGTGACCAGTAGCCAATCAACAAACGTATTGTGAGTTGTAAGTGGTTCTCTTTTCTAAAACTAAATGCCTCGCAATCTTTGGGCGCACTCACTGCATTGCAGCATCATTTTTTTATTTAATCTCCGGCTATGTCCCGCTCCCGTTGATTTCTATGCTCTATTCCGTCCCTATCACGTTACCAACAGTTAAAATTGACTCCCGTACCGCAGGACTCCTGCGGGAATACCCTGATTGTCACCCTCTACTCTGCACACAGACTTGTATCTTGCCCGGTTTTTAGCTTTGTCGACAACCTCTCGTGTGGTTCTGTGTGATTTGGACAACTTCAAGTTACGCCCGTCTCTTGCAGTCCGCAGACAAGATCCTTCTCTAAAAAATAGACAGCCAGAGGTCACGGCATTACGATGAGAAATGAAACAGATTTTGTATTGTTTCATCTGCAGGGTTACAAGCGCGCGATGGAGGGCATTTATCCCCCTGCGAAGCGGCATGAGGGCGAGGCGTTCGCTGCACAGCAGTTCGGCTCCCAGCAACCCGACATGTTCGGCCCATACGGTGGAGGCGGCGGTGGGGGCTACATGGGCCCCGAGCAGCGGCCGATGCAGGGCCAGTACCCGTATCCATACGCCCGGGAGCGGCAGCACGCCATGATGGGCCCCGGGGAGGAGCCGCAGTCCAACATGTGGCCCCCCAGGACTGACTACGCATACAGCCGGCAGGGCCAGGGGCTGGCATACCCCAGCGTGAGCCGAGGAGATGAGCAGGAGGGCCGGGCCCCGCAGGACAGCCAGTGGCCCCCAGGGCATCCCGGCCAGCACCAGCCCCCATACCCCCACTCCGCCTCCCCCACCATGCCCCCCATGCCTTCCAGACAGCCGCCCTCCTCCTTCCAGGCCCTGCCCACCACCCCAAACCACGTGAGCCGCTCTCACAGCCCCTCCTCATTCCCGCGGCCCCTGGGCGGCTCCCTGTCCCCCAACAGCGCTCCCTACCTGCCCTCCATGAAGAAGCCGGGGCCCCCAGCCCCTCAGGGCCCCCCCGTCATCCACGGAGAGGTCAACTTCCCCCCCGGATCTGTGGAGGCCATCGTCCCCAAACTGAAGCCACGACGCCGGCTCACCGCCAAGGACACAGGTACGGAAACACACACACACACACACACACAGCGGCACACACACAGACACACACACACACTGATAACAAACCAACATCAGATCCAGTATTTTTGTGGAAGATGTAGGCAACGTATTTGGCGGGGGATTTAGGGGTTAA
Source organism: Gymnocephalus cernua (assembly GCA_023631565.1). NCBI lineage: Eukaryota > Metazoa > Chordata > Actinopteri > Perciformes > Percidae > Gymnocephalus > Gymnocephalus cernua. The sequence goes on from CM042440.1 coordinate 33,211,513, forward strand.
GTTTTTCAATTAAAAGAAATGCAATTTTACATAATTTTGGACCACTATTATCATATCTGTTCTAAACATCTAAAATGTTGGAAGGGTTAGAGCAGATAATAAATAAATAAATAACACTCTTTAACTTAAAGGCTTGCACAGGATTTCGACTGGGGACCAACTACAGTCGTTAGGATTTAAGAAAAGTCATTTAGTTTCATTCATTCGATTACGGTGGTGCACAAAACGGCTCGAGTGCTGAGCCTAACACTTATAATGGGAGGGAACATGAGATCCAGTTGTCCGGAGCTGGGCGGCTCTGGGACTCAGGCTACATTTACATCGCTATGTTTCGGTTTGAGTTTTTAGCCCAAAGTGATCTCGGTGCCCCAACTGTTTTTATCTCCAGTAGAAGAACTAATCTGTTTAAACTAACAGGCCCAAACCTCATATCTCATCAACATCCTGGTATACTGGGAGGAGGATACGCCAGAGCAGGGGGAACGAGAGGGGGAAACGCCAGAGCAGGGGGAACGAGAGGGGGAAACGCCAGAGCAGGGGGAACGAGAGGTGGAAACGCCAGAGCAGGGGGAATGAGAGGGGGAAATGCCAGAGCAGGGGGAACGAGAGGGGGAAACGCCAGAGCAGGGGGAACGAGAGGGGGAAACGCCAGAGCAGGGGGAATGAGAGGGGGAAACGCCAGAGCAGGGGGAACGAGAGGTGGAAACGCCAGAGCAGGGGGAATGAGAGGGGGAAACGCCAGAGCAGGGGGAATGAGAGGGGGAAACGCCAGAGCAGGGGGAATGAGAGGGGGAAACGCCAGAGCAGGGGGAATGAGAGGTGGAAACGCCAGAGCAGGGGGAATGAGAGGTGGAAACGCCAGAGCAGGGGGAACGAGAGGGGGAAACGCCAGAGCAGGGGGAACGAGAGGTGGAAACGCCAGAGCAGGGGGAACGAGAGGGGGAAACGCCAGAGCAGGGGGAATGAGAGGGGGAAACGCCAGAGCAGGGGGAATGAGAGGGGGAAACGCCAGAGCAGGAGGAACGAGAGGGGGAAACGCCAGAGCAGGGGGAATGAGAGGGGGAAACGCCAGAGCAGGGGGAACGAGAGGTGGAAACGCCAGAGCAGGGGGAATGAGAGGGGGAAACGCCAGAGCAGGGGGAATGAGAGGGGGAAACGCCAGAGCAGGGGGAATGAGAGGGGGAAACGCCAGAGCAGGGGGAATGAGAGGTGGAAACGCCAGAGCAGGGGGAACGAGAGGTGGAAACGCCAGAGCAGGGGGAACGAGAGGGGGAAACGCCAGAGCAGGGGGAATGAGAGGGGGAAACGCCAGAGCAGGGGGAATGAGAGGGGGAAACGCCAGAGCAGGGGGAATGAGAGGGGGAAACGCCAGGGCAGGGGGAATGAGAGGGGGAAGCGTAGCAGAACATATTCCTTTTTAAGTGTAACTGTAGCCTCAGACGCTCTGTGGTTGAACTTGTCCTATCAGGAACCCCAGAGGCATGGCGGGTGATGATGTCGCTGAAGTCCGGCCTGTTAGCGGAGAGCACCTGGGCTCTGGACACCATCAACATCCTGCTGTACGACGACAGCAGCATGGGCTCCTTCAGCCTCTCACAGGTCAGAACAGAACATCTGCAGACTTTTCCTTTAGTTACCAGATAACAAACACAACATTTTGAGGCGACCAAAATGTTCCAGTTAACTTTGCTGAAGTGAAAACACACAGTGAGAGGGTCAAAGTTTAAGATGAAAACACGGACAACAGCCAAAAAACAAGTTGAGGTCTGTTTTAATGTCCCCAGTGTTAGTATGGTTAGCATCGCTAAGCCTCTGTCCTGATTGACAGGTCCAAAAGCATCCCCTGCTTTATCGTCAGTTTTAAAATAAATGGGACCATCGGTTACTAAATGAAAGTCATGCTGTGTTGAAGAAGACTTGAAACTAGTGATTGAGACCATAAAGTCATTATGAAAATGTGTATTGAGGTAATAAATCAAGTGAGAAGTGGGTCACTTTCTCATAGACTTCTATAGAAACAGAACCAGTAGAGTCACCCCTGCTGGAAGTTCGACAGCTCAACAGTGACTGCCCACTTTTTAACAGCTCTGACTCCAAAAGTGTTTTTCCATGTTCAATTGTTTCATTGACGTTTTGAAAATTGCTTATATATCGAGCTTTAAGTATGGAACCAAGCCAACCAGCTGCGAGATGAATAGTGAGCATAAAACATTTGATTTGGCGCAAAAAAAACAACAAGAAACTATCAGAGACTTCAATGGCAGTAGCTCGCTCTAGCTGTTCGCGGTTATGGTAACAGCAAGTTGGACCAATCAGAGACATTGCTGTTACGCTTAGGATTGTGGGTAGTGTAGTTTTTCTCCATAAGATTGTGAATAAAACATGTTTGCCTTAAAACAAGGTTGATTTCATACAGACTTCTAGCTTCTACAGGAGCAGAAACCTTCGTTTCACAACCACGTAGCTCGGGGTCCGTCTGCCTCAGATGGTTTAGACATTATGGCTGATAATGTAAACCCTTATGGAGAAAATCAATGGGATTTTTACTTCCGGAGTCAGCTGTGGACGGGACTGTTGAGGTCTATGCAGCGTTGGAGCTTCAGCTTTGGCTTCACTTTTAAGACTTTTCCGGATGTTTTGTCCATTATTTATTGTTATTCCAGTCAGTGGTTGTTGTTTTTGATAGTAATCAAAGTGTTAACCTGTCTTCAACAGCTGGTTGGTTGGATGAACTTTTACAGCAAACCAGATGTTAAAATGTGTTTATAATATCTGTTTCATAACCCTCCTATCCTCTTCCTTTCCTCCTGCAGCTTCCTGGTTTCCTGGAGCTGATCGTGGAGTTTTTCCGCCGCTGCCTCATCCAGATCTTCGGCATCCTGGTAGAGTACGAGGTGGGAGCCGAGGGCCAGAGGACGCTGCTGGGACAGCTGCCCGACCCCCCCAAGGAAAAGGAGGAGGAGGAGGAGGAAGTGAAGGAGACGCCATCCGACGGCCAATCAGCCGAGGCTCAAAGGACACCAAAGACGGAGGAGGGAACGCTCGCAGCTGCAGCTGACGTTGAGAAAAAGGAAGCTGTTGTAAAAGAGGAAGTGAAGGAGGAGCAGGTGGAGCCCCGCCCCCAACAGGCCAGCAAATTCGACAAGCTGCCAATCATGGTGGAGGAGGAGGGGGAGGAGTGGGAGGAGCTGGAGAGGCGCTGGGCCGAGCTAAGCCAACCAAACGGCTTCATCAGCGGCCTCCTGCACTGGAAAGCCGGGGGAGGAGACTCCACGACTCACATTCAGACGGGAGGTACCGTTGCTGCGGAGAGGAGGAGGAGGAACGGGAGAGGAGACGAGGGGGGAGGGGAAGTAGACGAGGAGAGAGGCAAGGAGACAACACCTGAAACACAAAAAGGTAAAAACATGGAGGAAGAGTTTAGTTTATTATGTTTATTTTGAACATATAATACAATAAAAAGATGAATAAGAACATTTCAGTACAGGCAAGAAAACCAACAAAAACTAAATTTATAGTAAATGATTCAAAGAAGGAGAGGAAATGTATTTTTGATTCATACCTAGGGCTGGGCGATATGGCCTAAAAATAAAATCTCCGATTTTATTTTTTTTAATTCGATTTACAATTCTTTTCCGATTTTCCCCCCTACTTATTAAGGAAAGCAATAAGTACAAACGGCAGACAACTTACCGTCTTCTCCACGGTATATATGGGTGCGACCGCTTCGGTGATTGTTCTTCACCGCGCCCCTTTCCTGTCATATGCGGTGCCTTGTGCAAAGGATTCGGCTACAGTCAGCTGTTTTTTAGCTACGGTTTGTTGGTCACTGCAGGGTTTTTTCATCTCGGAGAGAGACTGGCATGTTTCATATTCGGCTGGATGTCTCTGTTCCAGGTGCTGGAATAGGTTTGTGGTGCTGCTGCCTTTGCCTGCGATGGGCTTTAGGCAGATGTTGCAGCGCGGGGTCTCTTGCTCCACGTCTGTCGCAGCAAACCCATACCAGCTCCAACTAAAAATTCGAATTAATTCATTTAATCGATTTTTTCGCCCAGGCCTATTCATACCATTTTGTTTTGTAATACTGTCCACTGTGGCGGGTTTCTTTACGGCAGGGATCTCCCTGCTTCCGAGCATTGGACCCTCGATGGGCTCGTCACGAGCGGTTATCAGTAGCTTTTTTCACCGTTCCAATCAGTCACTTAGACACAAAACCTGTAGCGTCTCCCAGAGACTTTTATTAGTAACTGTTTGTGTGTGTGTGTTCTCCAGGCTTCCTGTGGGAGTGGGGGGGTCCCAGCCCCCTTAGCGACCTGGAGGACGAGCCTCGCTGCTGGGACGAGGCTCCTCTGTCCACGGCCGAGTCGTGGCAGGACTCTCTGGCCAGACGCTGCCTGTGCGTCTCCAACATCGTGCGCGGCCTCTCCTTCGTCCCCGGCAACGACAGCGAATTGTCACGCCACGCCGGCCTGGTGCTGATTCTGGGCCGGCTGGTGCTGCTGCACCATCAACACACGCCCAGGTTAGCACCACTTTACTTTCACAATTATTAGTTTTTATTTCAGTTTTGACTACTCAGTTTTATTCTAATTTGAGTGTTTTTGTTAGTTTAAGATTTAGTTTTTATTTATTTTTATTATTAGCTTTTTAACCTGGCAATATACAGAAGTTTCAGTTTAGTTTCTATGTTTAAAGTGCTCATATTATGCTTTTCAGGTTCATTGTATTTAGAGTAGGGATGGGCATGATTAATCGACGATTGATCATTAAGAATTCCGTCAATCACGTTAATTTGTCATTGATTAAACTAATACAGGTTGTGTAGTGTGATTGCAGCAATGAAATGAATTCCACTGTGTCTGTGTGGCAGCAGTAATTAAACATTTTACCACCCGGGGGCGCCATAGGCTGCTCAGTTACCTGCAATTTCTGTTTTGATTCCAAAGTAAACATGAAGAGGTCACGGCGAAGTGTGGCGTGGGACCATTTTGATTTAAAAAACGACTTAGTTCACTGCAAACACTGCGACGCCGTGTATAAGTACAACACGGCCACGACTCAAATGATGTACCACAAAGTGCATCCGACCCTGGTTAATGTCGGTGTCAGAAGCAGAGTATGAGGGCGTGTCCTGGCAGTACCTAGGTAAGGACTACTAGCCAGTCAGAAGCAGAGTATGAGGGCGTGTCCTGACAGTAGCTAGGTAAGGACTACTAGCCAGTCAGAAGCAGAGTATGAGGGCGTGTCCTGACAGTACCTAGGTAAGGACTACTAGCCAGTCAGAAGCAGAGTATGAGGGCGTGTCCTGACAGTACCTAGGTAAGGACTACTAGCCAGTCAGAAGCAGAGTATGAGGGCGTGTCCTGACAGTACCTAGGTAAGGACTACTAGCCAGTCAGAAGCAGAGTATGAGGGCGTGTCCTGACAGTACCTAGGTAAGGACTACTAGCCAGTCAGAAGCAGAGTATGAGGGCGTGTCCTGACAGTACCTAGGTAAGGACTACTAGCCAGTCAGAAGCAGAGTATGAGGGCGTGTCCTGACAGTAGCTAGGTAAGGACTACTAGCCAGTCAGAAGCAGAGTATGAGGGCGTGTCCTGACAGTACCTAGGTAAGGACTACTAGCCAGTCAGAAGCAGAGTATGAGGGCGTGTCCTGACAGTAGCTAGGTAAGGACTACTAGCCAGTCAGAAGCAGAGTATGAGGGCGTGTCCTGACAGTACCTAGGTAAGGACTACTAGCCAGTCAGAAGCAGAGTATGAGGGCGTGTCCTGACAGTACCTAGGTAAGGACTACTAGCCAGTCAGAAGCAGAGTATGAGGGCGTGTCCTGACAGTAACTAGGTAAGGACTACTAGCCAGTCAGAAGCAGAGTATGAGGGCGTGTCCTGACAGTACCTAGGTAAGGACTACTAGCCAGTCAGAAGCAGAGTATGAGGGCGTGTCCTGACAGTACCTAGGTAAGGACTACTAGCCAGTCAGAAGCAGAGTATGAGGGCGTGTCCTGACAGTACCTAGGTAAGGACTACTAGCCAGTCAGAAGCAGAGTATGAGGGCGTGCCATGCTAGCAGCTAGGCGAGCATTATAACGTGTGTTCCAAAGTGACCACGTGTGTCTCTGAAGTAAAGGCTGGACTACAACAGAGCTGTTTGGAGCAGTTGGTGAACAGTGTTTTTCCCCTTTGGGGGGGACTTTGGGCTTTTTACCTTTGTAAACCTATAACGTGCACAAAAAAGATATAGAATATAAAGAATATGAGCACTTTATTTAGTTTTAGTTCATATAATATTCTTCACTGCTTATTTAAGTTTTAGTTGTTGGTTTTAGTTTCCTATAATAACTCTGCAGGAAACGGACGGCGCCGAGCCTCCAGGGGGCTGAGGGGCTGGCGTGCAGCCGGGACGAGTGGCGCTGGGACTGCCTGGCGGCCCTGCGTGAGAACACGCTGGTGACGCTGGCGAACATGGCGGGCCAGCTGGACCTGTCGCAGTACCCGGAGAGCATCTGCCTGCCGCTGCTGGACGGTCTGCTGCACTGGATGGTGTGCCCGTCCGCCGCCGCGCACGACCCGTTCTCCGCCTCGGCGCTGTCGCCGCACAGACTGGCACTGGAGTGCCTCTGCAAGCTGAGCATCCAGGACGGCAATGTGGACCTGTTGCTCGCCACGCCGCCCTTCAGCCGCCAGCGGACGCTCTTCGCTGCGCTGCTGCGCCTTGTGGGCGAGCGGCGCAGCCAGGTGTGTCGGGAGATGGCGGTCGCTGTTCTGTGCAACCTGGCGCAGGGCGATGCTGTGGCAGCGCGCGCTGTCGCGCTGCAGAAAGGCAGCGTGGGAACTCTGATCGGCTTCCTGGAGGACGGCGTTGCCGCAGCGCAGTTCCAGCAGAGCGCGCACAACGCCGGTGCGCTGCACGCCGGCGAGCCACCCAGCGTCAACATGATGTGCCGCGCTGCCCGAGCGCTGCTGGCCATGGCAAGGGCGGAGGACAACCGGACGCAATTCGTGCTGCATGAGAGCCGGCTGCTGGACGTCTCGCTGTCGGCCGCACTCGACGCGTCAGTGGCGGCCGTCATGTGCGAAGTACTCTTTAAAATCGGGCGCTCGTGACACAAACACAGCTCCGATTCTATTTTTATTTAAAGAACACAAATGTTTTTACGTACAAATGAATATATATAGAGTATAAATATATTGGCTCCATCCGCAGAAATGTTTATTTGGGATTTTTAAGTAATTTTAATACAGATGATAAAACTATTTAATACTTGTATTTTTTATTTTTCAATTCGTTAGTCCGTTTGTTTAGTTTTAACCAAAGTGTGAAGGTCAAAGTGTCGGTTTCTGGCTGGTTTCCTGGCGGCGGGGTCAGAGTTATTTAAACGGTGACACGTGTTGTAGATAGGCGTCTTTATTTTTAGTTTTTATCTCATGACAGAGGAAACGCTGATGTTCAGTCACGTACTTTGTAGGGATGCACCGAATCCAGATTTTTGGGGTTTGGCCGAATACCGAATCTACTGGTTAAGATTCTGCTGAGTCGTCCTCCCGTCCTCAGTCCGTTACCACAGTAACACATTAATGAAGTAACCAGTGACTGTCCTTCCTTTGCCGTACCTGAAGTTGCTGCATTCTGGCTGCTGTCTGTAGATTCCTTCGCGCACAACTCGTATTCTTTCAGATCTTTCATACCAGATGTTGTACCAGCGGCCATGTTGTGTATTGTTTAGGCTCCTCGCCACCATGAGACAAATCGGCGTTGCAGATTGAACATGTAGCGTGACTTGAACGGCCTTCTTTTGACTGAAAGTTCTACCAAACAACACTTGTTCTGCTCACCAGTTCCACTTTCACTTTCTCACAGCCGACTGCATTGAACGCTCCACCTACGTAAACACCTTCCCGTAATCAACAGCGCCGCCATTACGTCGACCAGCGTAGCGAGCGTAGTTCAAGTGTAGGGTTCAGTGGGAGAAATTCTAAGGTTCAGCAGAAACCAGAACCTGAAGCCCAATCCTGGATTCGGTGCATCTCTGCTACTTTGTTTTCGGTGCAATATGTTCGTTTTAATGTGAATTATTTGACCACCTGCAGTGCGTCCATCAGTATTTTGCCACCACCACCACCAGTATCGAACGCCACTTTGTTTTATAAGAACTTTTTATGTCCTCTACAAATCTCCCATCATGCATCTGTAAATAGACGATGTACATGTGAGCCCGTGACTCGGTGACGTACGTAGCTGAACGTTGAGTTCCTCTCTTCCCAGCAGGCAAAGACTTTGTTCTCTGTATTTAAGGGGTCAACACCCCTCTTGGTTTCAGGATGTGTTTTGGCGAGAGGTGCGTTTGATTTGAGAGACTGTGTGTACAGTTATCTGTCCTCTTAACTGACACCACTTCAGAAACATCTGTAAAAAATGTAAAGAGATGGAAAAAAATAAGGAAAAGAAAATCTCTTCATCCTGAGTCTCCTGTTTAATTTCAGATGTTTAATAAATGTATGTGAACGCTGGTTGAGCACTGAATGCAGCTCTGGGCTGAGTTTGTGAATTATTTTCTAAACAGAAACCTGACGGATGGACGCTTCATTTTTTGAGTTTAAATTTGACTCATTAATCCAGAAACAAAAGTTAAAGTCTGCAGGACGACTTGGTCAATGCTTCTCAGATTATTATTCTAAGTGTGTGACATAATGAAAGGATCCCTTCAGAGATAGACCTTTTAGTTAAAGAGTAAGATCCTTTTAGTTTAAAGCCTCTGACCCACCAACCAGACGGCCGACCATCGTCAGTAAAGCCAGTCAGACTGATCAGTCTCCCCGAGTTGGTCCATAAAGTGCCTCAGAACACACCGAAGAGACGCCGACTTGAGCGTACATTCTGCACGTGCGTGAGACGTAATAAGTCTGTATTGTTGCCAAAAATGAAAACCGGAAATGACGAATGCGTCACATGGGTCTGGCTTGGTATAATGGCGACTCGTTAAGAATACGATCTCATATTTTACTGAAATAGTTCACTGAAACGTGTTTCTGAAAACATTTTAAGGAGAAATAGGCCGTACAGTTGCAGAATCTGTCTTCATTTCAGATCAACAAAGGTCAGTTTAAAAGATTTTACTCAGATTCTGAGAGGCGGTTAGCACTCCACCAATCAGATTGGTCACTGAGTCTGACTGCCCACACTCCGATTCAACAAGTCAAAATGAAGATGAAGGCCGACAGCTCCTCCAACTGACTGACGGAACGCACCGAACAGATTCGAGTCACCGACCTCGCCAGACTGTCGGACGGCCGATAATCGGGTTGGTGGGTCAGCGCCTTAACATGAAACAGCCCTGAAATCACCATCACCAAGCCCACGAGACTCAATGTAAATAATCACTACTTTAAGCATGTATAGAGCCAGACTCCATGTAAATAATCACTGCCTATCATCGTAAAACACTTCATTCAAAGTGGACAGAAACTAAATAAAACTACCAAAAGCCGTCTTGGTTCATCTTTCCACTGTTCCAACAATCACTACTCTGGTCTGGTTGGAATCAACCTTTAATTTCATTTACATGTGGAGATATGCTGGCTCTATACACGCTAAAAGTCCTGATTATTTACATGGAGTCTGGCTCTATACACACTAAAAGTCCTGATTATTTACATGGAGTCTGGCTCTATACACGCTAAAAGTCCTGATTATTTACATGGAGTCTGGCTCTATACACGCTAAAAGTCCTGATTATTTACATGGAGTCTGGCTCTATACACGCTAAAAGTCCTGATTATTTACATGGAGTCTGGCTCTATACACACTAAAAGTAGTGATTATTTACATGGAGTCTGGCTCTATACACGCTAAAAGTCCTGATTATTTACATGGAGTCTGGCTCTATACACACTAAAAGTCCTGATTATTTACATGGAGTCTGGCTCTATACACACTAAAAGTCCTGATTATTTACATGGAGTCTGGCTCTATACACACTAAAAGTCCTGATTATTTACATGGAGTCTGGCTCTATACACACTAAAAGTCCTGATTATTTACATGGAGTCTGGCTCTATACACACTAAAAGTCCTGATTATTTACATGGAGTCTGGCTCTATACACGCTAAAAGTCCTGATTATTTACATGGAGTCTGGCTCTATACACGCTAAAAGTCCTGATTATTTACATGGAGTCTGGCTCTATACACGCTAAAAGTCCTGATTATTTACATGGAGTCTGGCTCTATACACGCTAAAAGTCCTGATTATTTACATGGAGTCTGGCTCTATACACGCTAAAAGTCCTGATTATTTACATGGAGTCTGGCTCTATACACACTAAAAGTAGTGATTATTTACATGGAGTCTGGCTCTATACACGCTAAAAGTCCTGATTATTTACATGGAGTCTGGCTCTATACACGCTAAAAGTCCTGATTATTTACATGGAGTCTGGCTCTATACACACTAAAAGTCCTGATTATTTACATGGAGTCTGGCTCTATACACACTAAAAGTCCTGATTATTTACATGGAGTCTGGCTCTATACACACTAAAAGTCCTGATTATTTACATGGAGTCTGGCTCTATACACACTAAAAGTCCTGATTATTTACATGGAGTCTGGTGGGTTTTGGTGATGGTGGTTTCACTTACATCCAGGACAAAATAAATAAAACACAAACCAACCAACGTACTATTAGTGAAATCACAAGATCATATTAAGAGAAACAAACACATCTTTACAAATATACACAACACAAGCAGGAGTCTCATCCAATTCTCCACGTTAGTTTCAGCGTCTCTGTCGACTCGTTTGATTCGTTCTCCGGCTGCACGAACACTTTGACTTGGAGACTCTAGCACTGCAGCTACCGGTTACTTCCTGGATGAATGGATGAGTAGTTCTGTCTCTAAAATGTGGATCAGTTTCCCAAAAAGATGACGTCTTCAAATGTCTTGTTTTGTCCACAACTCAAAGATGTTCAGTTCGAAAAAAGCAACAAAAATGGTGGAAAAGGTGTAAAAAATGTTGAAAACAAAAATGGCCAAAAATGGCGTAAAAATAATTCTACATAAATTAAAAAAAAAAATCACCAAAAAAAACAAAAGAATTTGTCACAAATGTTGAAAATAAAAACCAAAAAGCAACAACAAAAAAACACATTCAGTTGACAACTAATCCATTCATCTTTTTCGAAGACAGCTGCAGATCACTTAGACGTGAAGACAGAGTCCCAGTCCAGATGTTGGGATCCAGCTGCAGCCTCTGAGGTTTTGGGGACGGACGGGAAGAAAGACTGCATCTTCTGTCTGAACTCTAAAAACTGAAGACAGAAACCTCATGAATGTTCTCTTCTTGGACCGGGGAGGGGGAGGGGGGTGTTATATAAGTGTAACTGCGGATACGTACGTTGTGTACACCGAGGGCTTTCCACACCGTGACGCTGAGCAGACCGACTCCACACCAGGCGTACAAGGAGCCCCAACCCAGCGCTCTGAGGGCCAGAGACGCGCCACTCTCCGGGGCTGCCGCCGTCGCCGCTACACCCTGCCGAGGAACAACAAAGTCAGGAACCAATAGTGTAATTACATTTTAATGCAGTGATAGTTTCTATTGTGTAAAGTGTCCACTAAAAGTTCTGTTGTTGCTGCTGACAGACTCAGATTATTATTCTAAGAGTCTGACAACATTATGGGATGGATCCCTACAGAGATACCCCTTTTAGTTAAAAAGTAAGATCCTTTTAGTTTAACATGAAACAGCCCCGAAATCACCATCACCAGACTACACCAGACTCCATGTAAATAATCACTACTTTTATCATTGTAAAACACACTTCATTCAAAGTGGACAGAAACTAACTAAAACAAAAGAATTTCTAATAAGGGAAGAAGTCCCATTGTCTCTATTTCCGGCTTCTTAACTGGTTACAGTTCAACTCTGGTTCCACTAGAGGGTGCTCATGGGCCAATGCAGAATGAGTGGGACTCTATGGAGCTATACCCCTTTATTCTCAGGATATACTTTTTTTTAAAGTCGCTTTTTTTTCTAAAAAGCCTTTTAAAATGTCAGTCCTTCAAGCGGGATCTCCGATCGTAATCAGTCCTTCACTGACCAATCAGCATTCACTGGCAGAATGCTAGCGTGGTATGGACAACAACGACTCAACCTGTAACAAATCGAAAGGGCATAAGTACTCGTTCATTCAACTTTCGACCTATAATCCATGTTGAACTTGCAAAAACAACAATCAAATCTGAGATTTCTCAACGACAATCAGGTGAAAGACAAATTTAGCCGTCTAGCTCCATAGACTCCCATTCATTTTGCACTGGACTGTGATCACCCCCAGTGGAACTCTGGTGGAACTGCAACCAAAGTAGGTACAATGGGGCTGAATGGGGAAGGAAATGGCTTTCCGTAGACGGGCTTTGATAAAACTATTAAAGTCTGTCTTGGTTCATCTTTCCACTGTTCCAACAATCACCACTCTGGTCTGGTTGAAATAAACCCTTAATTCACCCATTTACATGTGGAGATATGCTGGCTCTATACACGCTAAAAGTAGTGATTATTTACATGGAGTCTGGCTCTATACACGCTAAAAGTAGTGATTATTTACATGGAGTCTGGCTCTATACACGCTAAAAGTAGTAATTATTTACATGGAGTCTGGCTCTATACATGCTAAAAGTAGTAATTATTTACATGGAGTCTGGCTCTATACATGCTAAAAGTCCTGATTATTTACATGGTCTGGCTCTATACACGCTAAAAGTCCTGATTATTTACATGGAGTCTGGCTCTATACACGCTAAAAGTAGTGATTATTTACATGGAGTCTGGCTCTATACACGCTAAAAGTAGTGATTATTTACATGGAGTCTGGCTCTATACACGCTAAAAGTCCTGATTATTTACAACCCCAAATCAGAAAAAGTTGGGACAGTATGGAAAACAAATAAAAAAAGAAAGTAGTGATTTCTAAATGTACTTTGACTTGTATTTCATTGCAGACAATACAACAGCACATCATTTAATGTGTTCCTCATGATTTTTATTGTTTGTTTTTTTCAAATAAACAAAATTCCTATTTTGGTTCTTGCAACACATTTCAAAAAACGTTGGAACAGTAAAGCATTTACCACTTTGTAATGTTGCCATTCCTTTTCACAACACTTAAAAGACGTTTAGGGACTGAAGACACCAAGTGATGAAGTGTTTCAGGTGTAATTTTGTCCCATTCTTGCTGCAAACAAGTCTTAAGGTGGGCAACAGTACGGGGTCTTCGCTGTCGCATTTTGCGCTTCAAAATGCGGCACACATTCTCTATTGGAGACAGGTCGGGACTGCAGGCAGGCCAGTCAAGTACCCGGATCCTCTTCCTCCGCAGCCAGGACTTTGTAATGTGTGCAGAATGTGGTTTTGCATTATCTTGTTGAAATACGCATGGACATCCCTGGAAAAGATGTCTTCTTGAGGGCAGCATATTGTGCTCCAAAATCTCTATGTACTTTTCCGCATTAATGGTGCCATCACAGAAGTGCAAGTTACCTTTGCCAAGGGCACTGACACAACCCCATACCATGACAGACCCTGGCTTTTGGACTTGTTGCTGGTAACAGTCTGGATGATCCTTTTCTTCTTTGGTCTGGAGCACACGACGTCCATTTCTCCCAAAAAATACCTGAAATACTGATTCATCTGACCACAGTACACGTTTCCACTGTGTGATGGTCCATCCCAGATGCCTCCGAGCCCAGAGAAGTCGACAGCGCTTCTGGACACTGTTAACATAGGGCTTCCTTTTGGCACAGTACAGGTTTAACTGGCATTTGTGGCTGTAACTACGTATTGTGGTACTTGACAAAGGTTTGCCAAAGTAGTCCTGAGCCCATGTGGTGATATCTCTTATAGATGAATGACGATTCTTGATGCAGTGCCGTCTGAGGGATCGGAGATCACGGTTGTTCAGCTTAGGCTTGTGCCCTTGTCCTTTACGCACTGAAATTCCTCCTCATTCCTTGAATCTTTTAATTATGTTATGCACTGTTGAAGGTGAAATAAGCAAATGTCTTCCTATCCTTCTTTGAGGAACATTGTTTTTAAACATTTCAATAATTTTCTCACGTATTTGTTGGCAAACTGGCGATCCTCGGCCCATCTTTGCTCCTAAAGGACTAGGCCTTTCTTGGATGCTGCTTTTGTACCAAATCATAATTACAATCACCTGTTGACATCACCTGTTTCAAATCACATAATTATTTAAACAATTTACCTGATTACTAGCCCTAAATTGCTCCTGTCCCAACCTTTTTTGGAATGTGTTGCAGGTCTGAATGACAGGAAAGGATGTATATTTACAAATGAAATTAAGTTGACCAGACAAAACATGAAATATTTTGTGTTCACATTGTCTGCAATGAAATACAAGTCAAAGTACATTTAGAAATCACTACTTTCTTTTTTTATTTGTGTTTTCCATACTGTCCCAACTTTTTCTGATTTGGGGTTGTACATGGAGTCTGGCTCTATACACGCTAAAAGTCCTGATTATTTACATGGAGTCTGGCTCTATACACGCTAAAAGTAGTGATTATTTACATGGAGTCTGGCTCTATACACGCTAAAAGTACTGATTATTTACATGGAGTCTGGCTCTATACACGCTAAAAGTCCTGATTATTTACATGGAGTCTGGTGTAGTTTGGTGATGGTGATTTCGGGGCTGTTTCATGTTAAACTAAAAGGATCTTACTCTTTAACAGAAAGGTCTATCGCTGTAGGGATTATTTTTAAACTGTCTCTCTCGTCCTGTGAAGGTTTCGGCGTAGACAACAAAGACGAGTCTGTGACAGAAATACACTCCGGGAAACAAGCGCTCCATTGTGTCTCCACACTAAGTTTATCGATGTGTGCATCACGTTTAATTGGGCCAAAACATCACACGGTTCCAGTTATCAATTCCAGTTAAAGGCTGTCTCTCTTCACAGACTTGTTTACGTCACTTTTCATGAAAAAACTCAACTTTTCTGGTTACAATTGTTTCCGAATGCCAGTGTTTTTTAAAGTAAAAAACTGCACAACTCCAGCCTTATGTGTCTTAAAAGTGTGCTGAATTATTTACTAGCGGTTTGCAGCGTAACCACGGATGTACAGTCACAACAAGAGGATTTTTAGGCAAGTTTTGCAGTGAAAAAGTGTCTGTCTAATTTCTAACCACATTTATGGAAGTGTTTTGACAATGAAAATCCGAGGTAATTATATCCCACTGAATCCAAAACTATGTTTATCATCTCTGTGTGTTAGGATTTGAAGGAGAACGGTTCCAGACACAATTATTAGCCCGTAAGTTACGACTTCAAGTCACGACTTGGTAGCGTTCCAGGAAAAGTAACGTTAGCTAGCGGCTACCTAACGTTGATGTTAGCTAGCGGCTACATAACGTTAACATTAGATAGCGGTGACTACATAACGTTAACATTAGCTAGCGGCTACCTAAAGTCGACGTTAGCTAGCGCTAGCTGATACTAGCAATTTGTAGCCTGCGACATATTTTGGGCTTCATTTAATAAACATAACCTGTAGAAGTACACAATCATATGTGTATTGTTTTGATTACAATGTGCAGAATTACTTCACGTTGTCTATTTATCACCGCTAATCACCGCCGTCTGTACAGCATCAACAGGGGGCGCCATTGTTGTTTAGGTGTGTGTGTGACGTCAAAAACTGTAACTGGGAGTACAACGATCTGGTACGAGTTCACGGGTAGTAAGTTACGGTTTGACTGCCGTTCCAGGGCACCGTCACGGGTAGAAGGTCGTGAAAACACAGGTTACGGGTTGCCTGGAACGCAGCATTATTTCTAAGTGTTTTAATCTGCTCTTTGATCCGTGTGTCACCGCTAAAAGCGACACTAATATAGTCTCCACACACAGGTGGAAGAGGTGTACCTTACTAAACCAGCCGGGGCTTTTTTTCTTGGCGAGCGCCAGCGTGGAGCCAAATCCTGCCAGCATCCCTGCAGACGCCACCGTGGTGAGAAAGGCCGCCCCTGCACACAGGAAGTCAGATTTCAGAACTACAATCTTACATAAGGGGGGAGGAAACTACTTTTATTGTCTTAAGAAAAAGAAAAGAAGAAAATTGCACATAATTAAGTACAACCTACTTAAACATCTGTACCCCTCCACTTCATTCAGATGCTCCCAAGACCAAACTGCATTTACATTTTAGCAATTTAAAGAAACGTTACTCTTACAAAAAAAAAAAACTATTTCACAAAATACATGACACTGCTTGAAATGAGACACTTTCGGCATTGATATAATTCGCCAAAAAGGTAATTTGAGAACATATGACTTGAGAGTGTGAAATCTAATTTAAGTTATCCCACGCCGAACTGAACACTATAACCTAATGTTTCATTGAACAGTCAATTTATATTTTAGGGCTCAATGCGAGATCTATATAGCCACGGAAACATTAAACCATACGGATTTTGAATGGAGTCTGTCGCACGGTCTCTGCGCGCCTGTGCAGGAGGAAAACTACAATAATAACGATAAGAATATAACATAAAATGAAACCAAATCATGATATACGCCGCAACCCCAATAGGCCAAACTCCATTATAACATCTGACAGTTAAACAGGCTTTCCAAAGACTCCTAACTCAAAACATGATACCAGTGCGCTTCTCATCAGAATGTACAATGAATAGGACGGACTGTTTAATGGAATAAATGTAGCCGAATTAAACATAAGAACTTAAAGTTGCAGGAACAATCTTTAATTATATGTTGTTGCTTATGTGGAATTAGTTATAACCTTTGAAACCTTTAACTTTAGAAGTTTTTTAATTGAGTCTGGCGGACGTAACTGTACCGGAGGAAGCTACAAATTCGTATTAAGTATTTACAGGGTGTTGCTGTTTTTTAATAACTAAGGAAACATAAAAACAGCCTGATTTTGAGTGGAGTTTGGTGTGGAATAGGGCGCACAGGTCGACATTGCTGCGACCTTAGATAGAAAACGCTAAGTTATCGCAACAAACAGCAGAATATGATAACAGTAACAGTTAACATGAGCTACAAGCTAACCGGCTAACTGTGATCTTGCCTTTTAATATCTGCAGTTTGGCCTCTTCGTCACTTTCTGCTCCTTCTCCCACATTCACAGTCATGTTTTCATTAGCTGCTGCTGTCATGTTGCTTCAGTCCGTCTGCGGAAAGTGACCGGGTAGAAACAAGCTAGCTAGGAACGTAGAAACGTCGTGTTTTTGTAAAAAAAAAAATTAACATGTACAAAACTTAGATTTAAGTTTGGTTTTGCTGTCTTATGTAGCAAATACTGCGTGCGTTTTATTTTCACAATTGTATCTGTTTATTTTTTCGGAGATGGAGGGAAGTCACAGAGAGACGGACTCCTGAAGCAAAGATCGTCTAATGTTGTAGAATTCTGGCTCTCTGGGGGAAACGACGAAGAGCTCTCACTCTGTTTCATATAACTAGTCCAGTTTGCAATTCGATAAAATCAGATTATGTGTTTTGTGTGTAAAATCTTAATCTTTTTAAGTAACTAGAAACCAAAGCAGTCATATAAATACGTTTTAGACTTTATTGATCCAGTAAAAAACGGTCAAACATAATAATTTATATTAATATGTATGTGTGTTTGTTTATAGATGCAAATCCCACCTAAGTGTAACTTATTGTGGCAATAAAACCTTTTCTGACTCTGATTCTGATATAGTCTAGAATGAAGGTTAGTGCAAACCAACCTTCATCAACCCCAGGCTTCCAACCTGGACCCTGTTTCCACACACACACACACACACACACACACACACACACAGACACACACACACACACACACACACATGCACACACACCCAAACACACACACACACACGCACGCACACACTCACACATTGAGCGGGTTAGTGGTTCATCTTATCACTATAGAGGATCTGTGCAGCCCGGGACTCGGAGCTCCAGCAGGTCTGCGGATGATCGGGATGCTCTTCACGTCTTCCTACTCCTCTTCCTCACCGACACAGACCGCCTGAACCTCCGGAACCGCCGCTGCTGACTCCCGGTCCGGACCCGGCTAACACCCGGTCCCGCTCTCCCGTTCAGAACCGGATCCTTTTATATCCCGGGATACAAACGGCTGCGTTATGTGAGGGGGACGCTGCATGGGGCACGAGGCGGGGGTGTTTATGTTCTGTGGGTTTTATTTGGACACCGCGCGCGTGCGTTTGTTTACGAAATACTACAAAATAAAAGCGGAATCCTTTGGATTGAAATGCTTTTGACACAAAAAGCCGACATGAGGGTTCATAAAGACGCTGACTGAACATTTGGAGAGTCTGAGCTCCAGCAGCGCGCGCCTGTTACCAGCTCTGATATTTTGGGAACATTCCCGTCAGTAGCCTATTTACGCTACCTGTACCTGTGTGTGTCCGCTCACCTGTGAGGACACATGTCTCATATGCACCACGCGGCTCTGGACCAGCACCAGCAGCAACATCCGGGCCAGTACAACCAGATCTGCACCGCGCACAGCAGCAGCGGCGGCGGCTCGTGCGCGGGGACAGAGGCGTGTTGCCCCGGCCAGAGGAGCCGGACCCCCCGCAGGAAGTGGCAGCTGTTCCCGGGGAGGAACCGGTTCTACTGCGACGGGAGGATCATGATGGCGAGACAGACCGGGGTCTTCTACCTGACCCTGGTCCTCATCCTGCTCACCTGCGGCCTCTTCTTCACCTTCGAGTGAGTGGAACCAGAGGCGTAAATTACTGGGGGGGATGGGGACGACGACACACACACACACACACACACGGACGCACGCACACACACACACACACACACACACACACACACACACACACACACACACACACACACACACACAGAGTGAGACGCACAGTTTTAGAGGTTTTTGTCTCTTGTTTTCTGGTGTGGGGGGGGGGGGGGGGGGGGTTGTGTGTGTCTGTGTCTTTATCTGTGTGAAAGTTTGTACAGTTTCTTTGTGTCCCGAAAACCCCAGAGACCTCCTGTGATCGGCTGAAACCTGCCATTTGTTTCTGATTGGTCCTCAGCTGTCCCTTCCTGGCGTCTAACCTATCCCCAGCCATCCCGGCGGTAGGCAGCGTCCTCTTCGTCTTCGTGATGGGGATGCTGTTCAGGGCGAGCTTCACCGACCCCGGCGTCCTGCCCCGCGCCACGCCGGACGAGGCCGCCGACCTGGAGAGGCAAATCGGTAACACACACACACACACACACACACACACACACACACACACACACACACACACATACAACTCTGGACTTTTTGAAACTAGAAATGTCTTCCAACTGCAAGCTTTAATCACTTTTCTCAGCCAAACTCAAAAACTCTCAGAGAATCTATTTTTAGTCATTTTGTGGTAATTTAACGTCTATTTGAAGTTGTGATTGAAATGGTTTTTTTTGAGGAACTATTGGGCACTTAAAGCCCCCGACCCACCAACCAGACGGCCGACCATCGGCAGTAAAGCCAGTCGGACTGATCAGTCTCCCCAAGTCGGTCCAAAAAGTTCCTCAGAACACACCGAAGAGACGCCGACTGGAGCGTACGTTCTGCCCGTGTGCGAGACGTAATACGTCTCCATAACAGCAGGCGCCGCTAATCTGGATTGTCACCCAAAAAATGAAAACCGGAAATGACGAACGAATAACATACACACACACACAATACACCAATAAAACATCTACAACAGGTCTACAAAATTAACTCTACAAGAAATTCCTCACAGGGAAACCCAAATGAATGAACACATGTGGACCGAGTCGACCGCTCTCCAGGACATGCTCCCACGCCAATCGAATGCGACCAGCTTCAGCCCAAACCGCTAATTAGCTTATAACGCTAGTCGTCGGGGCAGAGGGTGAAGTAACAAGAAATGTTTATTTCTACACCACTAACAAGGCTCAAAATAGCTCCACACTTCTACGGTAGCATAACGAGGGTCCCTGCATGTAAACACAAGCATTGAGAACTTTGTAAGTGTACAGACATTAAAAAGATCACACACACAGGCAGGCACCATCTTGGGAAAACAGCCACGACCAGCCGAACGACGAACACCGGCGTCCGTTGCTCAACCGGCCGTGACTGCCCCCCATCCCAAACCATCCCCTCAATAAACTGTCTGCACACTCACAATCGCAACCGCGACTACATTGTGCGTCTGCCCTATTTCTGATACCGTGGCGGCAAAAATCCTGCCATGGGGGGCCGCCACTACAAAATCAACATAGAGGAAACACTGTGTTTAGCACCTCCTTGTGGTCGCTTTGTATTTTCATTTTCTGGTAGTGTTATGTTTACACCTATTTTTACTCATTTTTCTTGTGTGTGTGTGTGTGTGTGTGTGTGTGTGTGTGTGTGTGTGTGTGTGTGTGTGTGTGTGTGTGTGTGTGTGTGTGTGTGTGTGTGTGTGTGTGTGTGTGTGTGTCAAAGCTCTCTGATGTATTTTTGGAAACTATTATTTTCATTGATTTATCTTTATGTATTCCTCTCTCTGGAGCGACTGCCAATCACAGCAGAGACTTTTTGGTGAAACGACCAAATATGGAGATAAGAAGCTCTTTTAGATTTTGCATGACGTTATAATATTTCAAGTTAAAAAGTAAAGTAGAAAGTTACGCTGTGTGAAATATTTTTAGGGTCTACAGTAAGGTCTCCTAATGATAAAATACAGTCACACACACACACACAGACAGACAGACAGACACACAGACACAGAGACACGCACGCACACACACACACACATACACGCACAGACACACACACACACACACACACAGGCAGACAGACAGACAGACACCACAGACACACACACACACACAGACACACACACAGACACCACACCTTGGAGGGAACCGAGGGAACCGTTTCACACTGACCCACTCATGTGTCTTAGTGTTTTTTATGTGTGTTTGTCTCCAGAGTCGTCCGGCTGCTCCCGGCCGGCACCGCGCACCAGAGAAGTTCTGATCAACGGACAGACGGTCAAACTGAAATACTGCTTCACCTGCAAGATCTTCAGGCCGCCGCGGGCATCACACTGCAGCCTCTGTGACAACTGTGTCGGTCGGTCTCACAGATTTTAATGCTTTTATTGCAACTACATTACAGATTAATACAATCCTCACGTCATAGCAGTGTTTATTTTACTTCATACTAGGGATGCACCGAATCCAGGATTCAGCTTCTGATCCGGCTGAATATTGTTTTTTTTTGACGGGTTCTGGTTTCTGCTGAACCTTAGAATTTTTTCCCACCGAGCCGAACCCTACGCTTGAACTACGCGCACTACGCTGGTCGACGTAATGGCGGCGCCGTTGATTATGGGAAGGTGTTTCCGTAGGTGGAGCGTTCAATGCAGTCGGCTGTGAGAAAGTGAAAATGGAACTGGTGAGCAGAACAAGTGTTGTTTGGCAGAACTTTCAGTCAAAAGGCCATTGAAGTCACGCTACATGTTCAATCAGCAACACCGATTTGTCTCGTGGTGGCGAGGAGCCTAAACAACACACAACATGGCCGCTTTTACAACATCTGGTATGAAAGATCTGAAAGAATACGAGTTGTGCATGAAGGAATCTCCAGACAGCGCCAGAATGCAGCAACTTCAGGTACGGCAAAGGAAGGACAGTCACTGGTTACTTCATTAATGTGTTACTGTGGTAACGGACTGAGGACGGGAGGACGACTCAGCAGAATCTTAACCAGTGGATTCTCCAAAAATCTGGATTCGGTGCATCCCTAGTACAACCCCAAATCAGAAAAAGTTGGGACAGTATGGAAAACACAAATAAAAAAAGAAAGTAGTGATTTCTAAATGTACTTTGACTTGTATTTCATTGCAGACAATACAACAGCACATAATCTAATGTGTTCCTCATGATTTTTATTTTTTTTTTTTTTCAAATAAACAAAATTCCTATTTTGGTTCTTGCAACACATTTCAAAAAAAGTTGGAACAGTAAAGCATTTACCACTTTGTAATGTTGCCATTCCTTTTCACAACACTTAAAAGACGTTTAGGGACTGAAGACACCAAGTGATGAAGTGTTTCAGGTGTAATTTTGTCCCATTCTTGCTGCAAACAAGTCTTAAGGTGGGCAACAGTACGGGGTCTTCGTTGTCGCATTTTGCGCTTCAAAATGTGCCACACATTCTCTATTGGAGACAGGTCGGGACTGCAGGCAGGCCAGTCAAGTACCCGTGTCCTCTTCCTCCGCAGCCAGGACTTTGTAATGTGTGCAGAATGTGGTTTTGTATTATCTTGTTGAAATATGCATGGACGTCCCTGGAAAAGATGTCTTCTTGAAGGCAGCATATTGTGCTCCAAAATCTCTATGTACTTTTCAGCATTAATGGTGCCATCACAGAAGTGCAAGTTACCTTTTCCAAGGACACTGACACAACCCCATACCATGACAGACCCTGGCTTTTGGACTTGTTGCTGGTAACATCCATCCAACGTCCATTTCTCTTATTGAAGGTGAAATAAACAAATGTCTTCCCATCTTTCTTTGAGGAACATTGTTTTTAAACATTTCAATAATTTTCTCACGTATTTGTTGGCAAACTGGCGATCCTCGGCCCATCTTTGCTCCTAAAGGACTAGACCTTTCTTGGATGCTGCTTTTGTACCAAATCATAATTACAATCACCTGTTGACATCACCTGTTTCAAATCACATCATTATTTAACCAATTTACCTGATTACTAGCCTTAAATTGCTCCTGTCCCAACCTTTTTTGGAATGTGTTGCAGGTCTGAATGACAGGAAAGGATGTATATTTACAAATGAAATTAAGTTGACCAGACAAAACATGAAATATTTTCTGTTCACATTGTCTGCAATGAAATACAAGTCAAAGTACATTTAGAAATCACTACTTTCTTTTTTTATTTGTGTTTTTTTTTACTGTCCCAACTTTTTCCGATTTGGGGTTGTATTTTATTTGCAAGAATTGTAATATAATTTCAGGACAAAAGTCATACTTTGAGAAATAAGTTGTAAAATTTCAAGAAAACATTTCAGATCCAAAGAATCGTAATATTTCAGGAAAAGAAAATACACACTCGCACACACACTCGCACACACACGCACTCATACACACACAGACACACACACACACACACACACGCACACTCTGCAGTAAAGTATCTGAATACTTCTCCCCCCTCTTGCAGTAGATGTTCGTCCCGTTGAGATGACGTGAACGTGTTATTTTCTTTTTATATATATATATATATATTTATATTAAACGCAGTAATCTTTGTTCCTGTCAGAGCGCTTCGACCATCACTGCCCCTGGGTGGGGAACTGTGTCGGCCGGAGGAACTACCGCTTCTTCTACCTGTTCATCGTCTCGCTGTCCTTCCTCACCGTCTTCATCTTCGCCTTTGTCATCACACACGTCATCATCAGTGAGTAACACACACACACACACACACACACACACACACACACACACACGATTGATTTTGTGTCTGTGGATCAGAACTCGCTGGTTCCTTTCCCCCCCGGCCGTCATGCGTCATCGATCTAATTCTGAGCAGCTGATGTTGTTTTCCTGCCTGCAGCTTCACACACACACACACACACACACACACACACACACACACACACACACACACACACACACTGCAGCTTCACACAAACAGGAAGCCGGAGCCTCCCAGACTGTCTGAGAGGAACTCGTGAACAACACAACGCTTGTTTTCTGTCTTTAGCACCCGAGCTATAAAAAGACCCAGTAGCCACTTTCATCTGCAAGATCTACCTTTAGAACATGTGTAATGTGTATTCAGACTGAACATCTGAACAGTTGTTTTTGAAAAGTGTATAACCTGAACACACACTGTGTCTTCTCTGCAGGATCCAACCGGACGGGTTTCCTGAGCGCGCTCAAAGACAGTCCGGCCAGATATCCTTTCACTGTTTCAAGGTTTTTCTTCCAGTCAGTTCATGCACATTTATAATAATAATAATTCATACACGTCTTTACATGAACATGTAGTTTGTGGTTCTATATGGCAGATACGGTGGCCCTGAACACCAACAACAGCGTTGTGTTTTGTCCTTCATATGCCACATAAAACCACAAACTACATGTTCATGTAAAGACATGAAAAGGGGACTTGAGTCGCACTTAAAGGGTAACTACTGTTTTTTTCAACCTATTTTCCTGTGTTTTTGTGTCTCTAAGGCTGTGTCTCATTTCGCAGACTTACTGTCGTAGTGCCACTTGCGATGGTTAGTGTTGTCCCAAAAGGAAAACTTATGTTAAAACACTTACCGGAAATGACGAGTGGTCGGCTCGGCTCGCCGCCTTTCAAAATCTGATGAAAATCTATTAAACTGACCTTTTTCGATCAAAAAGATTCAGCAGCTGCACGGCGTTTTGGGTGAACTATTTTATAAATTTCAAGATCGTATTCCGAATGAGCCACCATCTGGCCGTCATTAAGCTCGGTTGTAAAAACCGGGAGAAGCCAGACCCACGTGATGCATTCGTCCAATCAGCTGCCAGTCAACGTCCCTGGTCCCTCCCCTTTCCGCTTTGTAGTCAAGATGGCGCAGGTTTAGTGCGAGTAGGGTCCATCCTTCCACAATGAACTTTTTGACTGTTTTTAGGGGGTCATCCAGGTCATTTCAGTGCACTGACTTTTTGCGTTATCTACACTATATACTTAAAACTAAGTGTTTGAAGTGCACAAGTAAGATTAAGATTAATATTCTAAGTGTCTGACAACATTATGGAAAGGATTTCTAAGGAGGTCGACCTTTCTGTTAGAGTAAAATCCTTTTTTTAAACATAAAAACATCTACGAAATTGCGTTCACTAGCCCCACCAGTCTCCATGTAAATAAACAGTACTTTTAGCATCATAAAATACACTTCATATAAAGTTGACAGAAACAAAATAAAACTATGAAAAGATGTTTTGGGTCGTCTTTCCTCTTTTCCAACGATCACAACTCTAGTTTTGGTTGAAATAAACACATAGTTTACAGATTTACATGTGAAAATATGTTGGCTCTATACACGCTAAAAGTAGTGTTTTTTTTAAATGGAGTCTGGTGGGTTTAGAGCTAGTGACCTCAGAGCTGTTTCTGGTTAATCAGAAAGGTCTCAAAGAGGTTTTAAATCAGACACTTAGAATAGTAATCTGAGTCTGTCAGCAGCAACAACAGAACTTTTAGTGGACGCTAACTGACGCCTCACATACACACACACACACAAACACACACACACACACACACACACACACACACACACAGACTTCAAACTTGACTTTGACTCTAGCTCAGAGACTGTGAGCATATCTGCTGTGTGCCTTTTCTGCAGCTTAATGTCCCCACAGAGTTCCCTTCCCCCCATCTTTCGCTCTGTAGGTTGATATAGATGTTTCTGATAAATCAATAACTGTGACAGCAGGTCAATATGTCCCATAATGCATCACCAAGGTCAGACTCAAGCTGTGTTTGAAACCATTCCCTCACTATTGCTTGTATAGTGTTTATTTAATAGTGAACTATACAGAGAACAACCCAACCAGATTTCAGACTCTCACTGAAAGCACATTGTTGCGTGACTTGCATCAGGAGACACGCCGGTAGTTTGTGTGACGGAGGCGGGCGGGCGTCTGTGTGTGTGTGTATGTGTGTATGTGTGTGTGTGTGTGTGTGTGTGTGGGGGGGTGGTGATGGCGCAGTGGTTAGAACACATGCCTTTGGTGTGGGAGACCTGGGTTCGATTCCCACCATGATCCATCAACCAATGTGTCCCTGAGCAAGACACTTAACCCCTAGTTGCTCCAGAGGCGTGCGACCTCTGATATATATAGCAATTGTAAGTCGCTTTGGATAAAAGCGTCCGCTAAATGACATGTAATGTAATGTAATGTAATGTAATGTAATAAACGACTGGCAACACAGACCGGGAGAATTCATGAACAAAAGTTGGAAAGTTATGTCACAAAAACAATCATCGTCACATAACGTTATCCTGGTGCTTTTGTAAGTGGGTATACTGGAATCTTAGATGTTTCCTAGAGGGTGTATTGCATAAACCTGCGGATCACATACACTACACCAGTGGTCCTCAAACCTTTTTCAATAATACACCCCATTTGAATAATGTTTTTAAGCCAAGTACCCCCTGACCAGCGATAGATTTACCAAACAGCCAAAACATTGAAATGCTCATGAAAAAAGGCAAAAAAAACTTTGTGAAAAGCGACAGACTTGTAAAGAAAACATAAGAAAGAAGGAAGAGAAAGTTCGAAAAAAGTGACAAAAACCTTGAAAAAGGGAACGGAATTGTTTTTTGAAAAAAGCGACAAAAACTTGGACAAACTTGGAGAAAAAAAGGAAGGAAGGAAGGACAAGAACAGTTTGAAAATAGTGAATAACAGCAACAAAAACTTTTTTTAAAGTGAAAAACTTCAAAAACATTGACAAAAGAAAGCACTCACGTAACCCCTGCAGTCCTCCAGAGTACCCCTAGGGGGACACGTACCCCCTGCAGTCCTCCAGAGTACCCCTAGGGGGACACGTACCCCCTGCAGTCCTCCAGAGTACCCCTAGGGGGACACATACCCCCTGCAGTCCTCCAGAGTACCCCTAGGGGGACACGTACCCCCTGCAGTCCTCCAGAGTACCCCTAGGGAGAAGCCCCTCACTGCAGAGCCGCAGACCTCAATGTGGGCGGAGTTAAACGTTGAACCCCGCCGTCACCGTGTCACCGTCATGGATGTATTAAGAGAAGTGGATACAGTGTTCGGCGGGAAGCCCCGTACGTTCCAATGAGAGTGCTCAAAAGCGCATTAAGACAACATGGAGCTCGATGGACACGCGCACTAGCAACTATTTGTTTGCGTTGTCTTAGCAACCGGTAACAACATGCTCGTTCATGAGCGTGTCTCTTACAAGTGGCGAACTCACGAACTCGCCGTTTTTAATGTCTAAAACATTCACTGACGTTAAACATTGTGTTTTCGTTCATCCACGTTACAAGCTTTACAGCATACAGCCCTCGGGTGTATCATAAGAGAGAACCAAGGCAATGTAATCGCTATGTCTGTAGTAACGTTGTGTAGGCATATAGCTAGCTACCCCTGATGTTAGCAACTAGCTAGCTAGCCGATAGCCCCACAAGTTTGGGAAACGCTAATGACGTTACATACATGTAACAGGCTTTACAGCACACACACATCCCTCGGATGCATCATAACTTAATAAGATAATGCCATGGACGTATTCATATAACCATAACACATGGTGAATTACAACCATCAGCTAGCACTATTTCGCCACATTCATTAAGGTTTCTTGTCTATTAGTGATGTGCGGATCGATACTAAAGTATCGATATTAACAATCCCAACGTCTCCTGCTCTAGTATTGATTCTCATATAAAAAGATCGATATTTAAACTCAGTAATTAGGAGTGAGTGTTTATGTTACACGGCGGACGTGACGGCGGGGTTCAACGTTTAACTCCGCCCACATTGAGGTCTGCGGCTCTGCAGTGAGGGCTACATGCCCCTAGGGGACACGTACCCCCTGCAGTCCTCCAGAGTACCCCTAGGGGGACACGTACCCCCTGCAGTCCTCTAGAGTACCCCTAGGGGGACACGTACCCCCTGCAGTCCTCCAAAGTACCACTAGGGGAACACGTAGTCCTCCAAAGTACCCCTAGGGGGACACGTACCCCCATTTGAGAAACACTGTCCTAGTGGGTATGCCTGCGTATCACGAGACTACACCACTAGTTGGGTCTTTGCAAGGCTTTGTGTTTTGGAGTAAACGTCCTGTGTGAAGCAGCGGTTGGTCCTTGACTCTGCTCTGCACCGTCCTGGAGCTGGCGGTGTGTTTCTTCTCCGTCTGGTCCATCGTGGGTCTGTCGGGGTTCCACACCTACCTTATCAGCTCCAACCAGACCACCAACGAGGACGTGAGTGTACAAACCCGTGGTCCAGGGTCCCTGAGTGGGACATTCTCTTGTCTCTTTTCTATTGTCTTTACTGCTGTAATGCCTTTGGCATCATCTGTGCTTGCTTGTGTGCCACTTGAAGCGTTGTTTGTTCTCGCGCATGACACCGTAGTCTAAAAATGTCCGTCAGGCCCAACGTAAGTAGAGAAGTTGAGAGTGTAAGTCATAGGTGTAATTTATGACACTTATTACCTTTTTTCAACGCCTGTGTTAACATAAGCAATTTGGCTCTGTGTGGATGTCGATTTTAAAGTCATGTTAAAACTATTTCACGTCCTTCTTACGATTTCCAGCCGCAGCACTCACCCTGTACTAACTTTACTTGGTACGTAACGTTATCTCCGTAATGTTAGCTCCGTAATGTTGTACTGACGTTACTTGGTACGTAACGTTAGCTCCGTAATGTTGTACTGACGTTACTCGGTACGTAACGTTAGCTCCGTAATGTTAGCTCCGTAATGTTGTACTAACATTAGGCTCGTTCGAGATGAGCCAGATCTGCGCAGAATCGATCACCGGCGATCGCCGCCCGTTGCATGCCGGTTAGATTTGTGTCTGACTTGATCCCGACTTGCTCTGACGTCATGACAACGTAGGCAACGATGATCTCACGAGAGCAAGGCGACCGCAGTTCTGAGACGCAGGCAGCGCAGTTGCTTTTCACCGACTGTAAGACCCAGGCGGACACAAGGCATGCTGGGAAACGCTGGCCTCTCAGCTGATCCAACAGCTGATTCGTTCAGAATCTACAACATTATTGATTTTGAATCGGAGGGATTTTAACTGCTATGTGTCTGATTTAAAGGCTTCTTCTGTACAGACCACATGTTGTGTGGCTGACAGTTATGTTTAGAAGTCAGAGAGACTAAATCTGTTCAGATTACAGATCATCTACAGTCTGTTGTTAATTACAATCAGCAACAGATCACATGTAGAGCATTTTGACAGCTACTCTGTCATAACAAAAACAACTGGAGACTGTGTACAAGCTGATATATGGGTCTGATAACATTTTATTAAATCGGAATCGGACCACAGTGTTTCTGTGACTTCCTGTTCAGCTTGAAGGCTGCTGGATGCGGTTGGAAACTATCCGACTTCACAGCTGCTTTTTGTCCCCGCCCCCCCCGCTGCTGCCGCCTGCTCTCGTCCACTTTACAGGCGAGGCGCAGTCCATCTCGAACGAGCCTAATACTAGGTACGTAACGTTAGCTCCGTGATGTTGTACTAATGTACGGTACGTAACGTTAGCTTAGACCTCACAATGCCTTGTGTTTCTCACTCCCGCTAGATTATTGTTCATAACACGTGACATGAGTGAAACATGCGGGTAGGCCAAGGTGAGATGAGGGAGATTAGCTAACGTTAGCCAACATATTTATTTAAAAAAAGTCACATTCGAATAGTATTGATTTTTTTACTATTCGAATTATATTCAACTTTCAGTATTCATTCTAACAGCCCCAATCCAGACTAATTTATCTGATCAACAGCTGATATATATACCTTAACTTCTCTCATAATTACTAGAAAAGTCTTTTCTTTTTCTGTACTGTTCTGATCTGATCCTGATACCTCTCTCTCTCTCTCTCTCTCTCTCTCTCTCTCTCTCTCTCTCTCTCTCTCTCTCTTCTCTTTCTTTCTGGTTCTGATCCAGATTAAAGGCTCCTGGTCCACCAAGCGAGGGGAGGAGAACTACAACCCGTACAGCTACGGAAACATCCAGACTAACTGCTGCGCTGCTCTGTGTGGACCTCTGCCTCCCAGGTCAGTCACACAACTCAAAACTTAGGGGGCTTTCACACCTGAAGGTCCCAACCAAGGTCCATGTTTTAGCATTTGATCTGGTAAGTTTTGGTTTCACATTCGCATTTATGCAAGTGCACTAAAGATCTGTACATGACAAAAGTTTCCTAAATGACTCATTAAAGGAGCGCTCTAGATATAATCATTAAAAGAGGGGGGGGACTCGCCCGGAGATGCTTATTCTTGAGGCTGCTGCATGTCATGGTGAGTGTTGATTGGCTGTTACACGTCTAACATCTACCAACCAGATAGTGTTGTGGGTGGGACATGAAGTGAGACTCAGTGGTGAGAGGAACAGGAGCAGAGGGAGAGACTCAGAGCGTTTTCACACATACCTCATTTGGTCCGGACTTTTGGATTTTTCAGTTTGGTCCGAACCAAAATTTCAGGTGTGAAAGGTGCCTCGGACCACGGTCTGGATCAAAAGACCAAATTTTGGTCCAATATAAACAGGTGGTCTCGGTCCGGACCAAACTGAACCATGGTCCGGTCCGTTTATGGTGTGAAAGCATTTTTTGGATGGTTCGGACTTTCGGACCAATTCAAGAAGCTCTGGCAGGCTCTCCCCATGTTACAAGACCGGGGAAGCATAGCTCGGTGCTTAGTGTGTACGTGAGAGAGTGAGTGGCAGTGAATGCGCTCAGAGCAGACAGCTGTCGGCTATCACAGCTGAGAATAGGCCTACATCAGAAGTTTACCTGTTAAGTGGTAGTAGATGTACAGTGGAGGTTCCCGTTTGTCTCTGAATAAATGCTCCAGAAAGAAAGTTCCCCCGTCTTGCTTCTCAACTTCACAACAAAACAAAAAGAGGCGCGGCAGTAGAGGAGAGCAGCAGTCAGCTGGAAAACCTCCAACATAGAGAGAGGATACGATACGAGAGGACGGGGAAGCCCGTCTACAAACCAATCAATTATAAGTATCTGGAGACGCAGCTAATGTATGTGATGACGACAGGACATAGTTTTGTAACGTATAGATCTTTAGTGCGCTTGCATAACTGCAGTGTGAAACCAAAACTTACCGGATCAAATGTTACAATGTAACAAAAACATGAACCTTGGTCCGGACTTTCAGAGCTGTAGCTCAGACAAAGCAGAACACCTTTTATTTCATTAACTTTATCATAAAATAAAGATTCAGATCATCTGCAAACTGCCAAATATGGGACCGAGCCTTTCCAGTTGCTGCTCCACGATGGTGGAAGCTGCTGCCTTCATATATCAGATGATGAGATCCCTCCATTTCTGTTTTTATATCTGGGATGAAGAAACATTATAACTCTGTAATCTCTCAAAATGTTGTCATTGTGTCTATCACTCTGGGTTTGGGAACTGCTACTTGTTGTTGTCATTGGGATCTTCTTTGTGTGTGTGTGTGTGTGTGTGTGTGTGTGTGTGTGTGTGTGTGTGTGTGTGTGTGTGTGTGTGTGTGTGTGTGTGTGTGTGTGTGTGTGTGTGTGTGTGTGTGTGTGTGTGTGTGTGTGTGAATGTGTCTGTGTGTGAGAGAGAGAATGTGTGTGTGTGTGTGTGTAAAGCATCAGAAACAAACAGACACACAGACACAGAGACACACACACAAAGAAGATCCCAATGACAACAACAAGTAGCAGTTCCCAAACCCAGAGTAAAACCCAGTAATCGATGTCCTTTACACAAGTCTGTGTGTGTGTGTGTGTGTGTGTGTGTGTGTGTGTGTGTGTGTGTGTGTGTGTGTGTGTGTGTGTGTGTGTGTGTGTGTGTGCGTGCGTGCGTGCGTGCGTGCGTGTGTGTGTAAGTGTGACGAGCAGGATGAGCGTGACAGACGCCTCTCACAATCTGATGAAAATCTTTTAAACTGACCTTTGTTGATCTGAAATGAAGACAGATTCAGCAACTGCACGGCCTATTTCTCCTTAACATGTTTTCAGAAACACGGTTACGGTTTCGGTGAAACGTGTTTTTTTCGGTTCGTTTCGGTTCATCCAATCAGCTGCTGGTTTTTCATTTTTTGTCAGTCCGACTGGCCTTTCTGCCGATGGTCGGCCGTCGGGTTGGTGTGTCAAATTTCCCACGATGTGGGACAATAAAGATCTTGAATCTTGAGACAGGAGGTTACAGGAAGACAGTTAAATAAGTGGACCAACAGATCCTGTTGCTCTGCACGGAGACCAGTGAAGTCTATTAGAAGCACTTTCCCGGTGATGTCCGAGCGTTACTGCGCAGCCTCAAACTGAGCTTGATGACGTAGATGTGACGTGAGCAACGTGTCTGAACGTTGTAAGTCTTCTGGTAGCTGTGCCAAGAGAAATCTCAATCATTCCCAATCTATCAGAGACGGAGAGCGTAGGTATATGTAAGGAGATAACATAGGCACAGGCTAATTATTGCTAACTTAAATGCTAGTTAACATTAGTAATTAAACTAAACAGCTGATGTAAGTCCAAACTGCCTGCAAGCTTCTCCTGTACTGTACGGTAATTCCTCTACTATGAGACAGTAAGTCTCGTGGTTATGACCCAACCGTTAGCCTATTTTTATAAAAACGTCTGCTACGGAGCCATAACGTGAGCTACAAGGTAACGGAGCCTTTTATACATTGTCGTGTTTCTTTAGAAATAAACAACGGACAAATAAAGTCTTTAAACGCTTCAGATGTAAAGTTATTGGCTGTCAAAGTGACGCCAAAATGAATGGCAGTCAATGGGATGCTAACGGGGGGTGAGTGCTTTGTTGCATTAAAATGGCGCCATAGTGGCTTCGCTCTGCGGAGGCAGGCTGATCCCCTTGGACGTTACTCAGAGACAGGAAGTCTTGCTTCTACAACATCTCTGATATTTATGATTTTGTCATTAAGGTTTGAAATGACTGTAATAAGTGAAAGAGTTTTTGTCTTCCTGTGTCCCAGTTTGATTGACAGGAGAGGTCTGATCCAATCGGACACCCCACAGACCGTCTCCCAGGGCAACGGGAATGCCAGCGACGCCTCCACAGCGCACACTGTCTCCCAGGGCAACGGGACGGCCCGCCTCCACAGCCGCACGGTAGGCAGAGGATCATTACTTTAAAAACCCTTCAGACACGTTCAGACAGGCTGCTGCGTTTAGACACGTTCAGTGTGTGTGTGTGTGTGTGTGTGTGTGTGTGTGTGTGTGTGTGTGTGTGTGTGTGTATATGACTTAAGAGCCAGGCTACCTGTTTCCATTTGTTTCCAGTCTTTATGCTAAGCTAAGCTAACCATATCCTGACTCCAGCTGTGTATGAAACAAACTAAACATCTTAACATAACTCTTCCTTTAATGCCCAGAACTACGTTATCTCAGCAACTGCCGATAGTTGTTTGATATCATGTTAGTTATTCTTCACTATTTCCGACGTTTTTCTGGAACAAAGTATAATATAGTAAAGGTTCAAAAAAGCAACAAAACATTGAAAATTTGTTCCTGGCACAGGAACCGGTCTGGAACAAAGTTGATATACGTTAAAAATGCGTCAAAAACGTTGGAAATAAAGTAGTCTGGCTATCACCAGACCAATGCTCCATCTTTTAAGATGGAGCATTGGTCTGGGGAGTCTGCTCTGTGTTCTCTCTGCACAAGAGGCGGGACCAACGGGCATAGTTCAAATGACTCTGCACGCCATTGGATAGTCCTTCAACCAATCAGATTAACGATCAGGGTAATATAGCAGCGACAGCGGCATCAAAGGGTTGCTGCGCTTTGGTGGCCGCCATGTTGAATGTAAACAAGAAGCTGCTTGGTCGCTTCTCTATCGTCATCGTGTTAAAGCCGCCAGTAGCGCGCCAGGTGGATAAGCCAGTTTGTGATTGGACCTGTACACAGAATATGAGCTGTTGCCATCCCGTAGGAGGTTTAGAGTTCCTCGCTGCAGATTTAACCTTAATGCGCTGACACACCAACGCGATAATCGTCCGTCAGACTGGCGAGGTCGGTGACTCGAGTCTGTTCGGTTTGTTCCGTGCCGTCGTCAGTCGGAGGAGCCATCAGCCTTCATTTGAGCCGATTTGACTTGTCGAATCAGAAGGCGGGCAGTCAGACTCAATGACCAATCTGATTGGAGGAGTGCTAACCCGGAAATGACGAGCGGGATGAGTGACGGACGCCTCTCAAAATCTGACGAGGATCATTACTTTAAATGCCCTTCAGGCTGCGTTCAGACAGGCATTTTTGTCAGAATAATGAAAAGATAGAATAATGTAAAATAGCCTGTAATTCGGAAATGTTGGAGTCCTATAAACCCATTTGTGTGCATGACACGGAGATAAAGAATCAACCAATCAATCTAAACACTATTTAGTTCCTGTAGCTTTAAAATAAACGTGTGTGTGTGTGTGTGTGTGTGTGTGTGTGTGTGTGTGTGTGTGTGTGTGTGTGTGTGTGTGTGTGTGTGTGTTTGTGTGTGCATATATACGTGTTCTCTAGTGATGAACCTGTCTTCTGTCCCCAGTGTGATCAGGATCAGTGCATCCAGAGCACCAAGTCTGTCCTCCAGGCTGCAGCGACGCCGCTGCTCCACGCCGACCCCATGGTCCTAGCGTCCCTGGGGGGCCCCTGCGCCTACTTGGCCCCTTCCCAGCCCTCGCTGCCGTCCTGCGGCAGGGGGGGCGATGTCCTGACCCTGAGGGACGCTGCCACCGACTCCCACTGCCACCTCCACCACCATCACCACAGCAGGCACTTCGTCAGCCCGGAGGAGACGCCGTACTCCACGCCGCAGGGCGCCCTGCCATGCCCCGCCCACCTGCACATGCACTCACACGCCCCCTGCCCTTCCCCCGCCAGTCTGTACAACCCCGCCAGTCAGGACGCTCTGCACGAAGACTCTGTCAGGGGGCTGGTTAAACTCAGCTCCGTCTGAACCAAAACCTGGAATTTCATCTTTGTAACCTGGACCCTATTTTGGTGTGTGTGTGGTGTGTGTGGTGTGTACATGGAGTCTGGTGTAGTTTGGTGATGGTGATTTTACACACAAACATAGACACCGGCGTCCACAGAGTAAACAAAGAGACAACGAAATTGCAGGACTATAAAGTGAGTGAGTACACAAAATCAGGTATTTGTTTGTTTTTTGGGTCAAGCAAAAACTTTGACTTTTAAATGTTCAGGATTTCCTGTTTCACCTTTTCTGTTATCTCAAAGTCAAAGTCTCTTTATTAGTCTCCCAAAGGAGAAATTCATTTTGGACAGAGAGAAGATTGCTGCAAGAATAACACACATCAAACACAGGGTTAAAACAGTTAGACATTAAACATGAAGGCTACTCAAGTAGCTGTGCAAATTACATCTGCTGGACCAAAGCCACACCTCCTCTTTTCCTCCATCTTCTCAGATTCAAATTCAGATAACTTTATTAGTCCCCAAGGGAGAAATTCAGTTTTACAGCCAACCCACCCATTAAGGGTTACAGTTAAAAATTGCATTAGCAGACAATGTATATAATGTAATGTTAAAAAAAATAATAAAATGAAATATACAATAAATAAGTCAATATGTACTGCAGCAGTTGTACATCCCCCTGTATACAGATGCTTCTCTCTCTCCCATAACATCCACTCATTTACACATGACCCAATCATTACACACACCCACACACCCTTCTTCCTCCTCTTTCTGACTTGATGGAGTTTTAATTCTGTTTCCTGCCAAAATAAAACACAAAAACAGAAAAATTTCACCCAGAATAAGCTACTCCAGACGTACGCCTTCAGCCGCAGTCGGACCAGGACCACAACAACTTTGATTGAGGTTTCTGAGTGTTTATGTGGATCAAAGAGGATTGAATGTTGAACTGACCCGACGTGAATCTTCATTTGATTCTGCGGAGAGAGAAAACACGAAGAACTCACAACTGAGTTTCCCAAAAACCTTCTGAAGACTGTCTGCTGATTGGACGACCAGTCTGCGTGCTACTTTGCATCCAGTTTAACAATAATTGTGATTTTGTGCCAAAAATTTCTCATTAACCTCCAGCTACAGTTCAGCTTTAAGAGGAACTCTGTAAGACATCTTGCAGTTTTAAGTCAAATATTTTACATACAGACATCTACACTGTGTGCAAAATTATTAGGCAAGTTGTATTCCTGAGAACTTATTGTATTGTAACAAATACTCTGCTCTGTCAATCAGAAATGCTAATAAACCTCAAATTTGATTATTTAACAAAGGAAAAGTGACTTTTGGCTTTCTCAGGAGAATATCTGTGTGCAGAATTCAGCAACTATTAGTGTGCAGAATTATTATGCAACTAAATGAAAAACAAAAAATTTCTTATCTCCCTTGTTTATTTTAAGAGTAAGAATAAAACTCAAAATGGTCAAATAAACACTTCTGATATTTCAAGAAATATTCAGTGACCAATATAGCCACCCTTCTTTTCAATAACTGTCATGAACCTTCCATCCATGGAATCTGTTAGTTTCTGGATCTGTTGATGATCAACTCTTTGTGCAGCAGCAACCACAGCCTCCCAAATGCTGTTCAAAGAGGTGTATTGTCTTCCCTCACTGTAAATCTCACGTTTAAGAAGGGCCCACAAGTTCTCAATGGGGTTTCGGTCAGGTGAGGAAGGGGGACATATCATTATTCTGTCACCTTTAAGACCTTTGCTGGCTAGCCACGCAGTGGAGTACTTGGATGCATGTGATGGAGCATTGTCCTGCATAAAAATCATGGCCTTCTTGAAGGATATAGACTTTTTCCTGTACCACTGCTTGAAGAAAGTATCTTCTAAAAACTGGCAGTAGTTTTGGGAGTTGATTTTAAGTCCATCTTCAACCCGAAAAGGTCCAACTAGCTCATCCTTAATAATAGCAGCCCATAGCAGTACCCCACCTCCACCTTGCTGGCGTCTGACTTGAAGTGGAGCTCTGTGCCCATTAGTGATCCAGCCATCCATCTGGTCCGTCAAAAGTCACTCTCATTTCATCTGTCCATAAAACCTTTGAAAAATCTGTCTTCAGATATTTCTTGGCCCAGTCTTGACGTTTCAACTTATGAGTCTTGTTAAGTGGTGGTCGTGTTTCAGCCTTTCTTACCTGGGCCATGTCTCTGAGCACTGAACACCTGGTACTTCTGGACACTCCAGGTAGGTTGCATTTCTGGAAAATGGCAGCACTGGAAGTTAATGGGTTCCTGGTAACTTCACGTTTAATTCTTCTCAAGTCTCTAGCAGTTAATCTGTGTCTTTTTTTTCTCCACACGTTTTGTGCGACCCTGTTGACTATTTGCAACAAAACGTTTGATTGTTCGGTGATCACGCCTCAATATCTTCGCTACTTCAAGAGTGCTGCATCCCTCTGAAAGGCATTTTACAATTTTGGACTTTTCAGAGTCTGTTAAATCTCTTTTTTTGTCTGAGGTAAAGAAGCTGCCTAATAATTATGCACACCTTGATATAGTGTGTTGATCACTCAGGCCACACCCTCCCTCATTACACAAATACACATCACCTGATAATGCTTAAATCAAATTAGCATTCAAGTTTATATAGCTTGGTATTGGAAAATATGCATGAAAATGACGATAATGTCGAAATACTCACTTGCCTAATAATTGTGCACACAGTGTAGTTATATACACTCCATGATAGCCAATTACACTATTATAACATATATAGCCTAATACGAAGTGTAAGTTTGTTATATATTGTCTCTATATTTGATGGTAAGCGATGATATGTTTTATTGTCATAGTTTAAAATCATGTTAAAACTATTTCCCATCCTTACGATTTCCAGCCGCAGCACTCCGCCTGTACTAACTTTACTCGGTACGTAACGTTAGCTCCGTAATGTTGTACTAACTTTAGTGGGTACGTAACGTTAGTGCGATAATGTTGTACTGACATTACTCGGTACGTAACAGTAGCTCCGTAATGTTGTACTGACTTTACTCGGTGCATAACGTTAGCTCTGTAATGTTGTACTGACATTACTCGGTACGTAACGTTAGCTCCATAATGTTGTACTGACGTTACTCGGTACGTAACGTTAGCTTTGTAATGTTGTACTAACGTTACTCGGTACGTAACGCTAGCTCCGTAATGTTGTACTGACTTTACTCGGTACGTAATGTTAGCTCCATAATGTTGTACTGACTTTACTCGGTACGTAACGTTAGCTCTGTAATGTTGTACTAACGTTACTCGGTACGTAACGTTAGCTCCATAATGTTGTACTGACTTTACTCGGTACGTAACGTTAGCTTTGTAATGTTGTACTAACGTTACTCGGTACGTAACGCTAGCTCCGTAATGTTGTACTGACGTTACTCTGTACCTAACGTTAGCTCCATAATGTTGTACTGACGTTACTCGGTACGTAACGTTAGCTTTGTAATGTTGTACTAACGTTACTCGGTACGTAACGCTAGCTCCGTAATGTTGTACTGACTTTACTCGGTACGTAATGTTAGCTCCATAATGTTGTACTGACTTTACTCGGTACGTAACGTTAGCTCTGTAATGTTGTACTAACGTTACTCGGTACGTAACGTTAGCTCCATAATGTTGTACTGACTTTACTCGGTACGTAACGTTAGCTTTGTAATGTTGTACTAACGTTACTCGGTACGTAACGCTAGCTCCGTAATGTTGTACTGACGTTACTCTGTACCTAACGTTAGCTCCATAATGTTGTACTGACGTTACTCGGTACGTAACGTTAGCTTTGTAATGTTGTACTAACGTTACTCGGTACGTAACGCTAGCTCCGTAATGTTGTACTGACTTTACTCAGTACGTAGTCAGAGGTCCGAACTGGGAATGACGTCACACCCGAGTTTAAATGTGTTCTATTTACAAGTCGGATTTTCATTGTTTTGATTAGCTCTAGCCAGGTTAGCCATTGTTAGCAATGTCAGTTTATAACAACGCATACGCTGTTTTTTGCATACAAACGCTCCATTTCAGCACCATGGACAGCCTCACTCTGTTAGTAAAAACGCTCCATTTCAGCACCATGGACAGCCTCACTCTGTTAGTAACAACGCTCCAATTC
Source organism: Gymnocephalus cernua (assembly GCA_023631565.1). NCBI lineage: Eukaryota > Metazoa > Chordata > Actinopteri > Perciformes > Percidae > Gymnocephalus > Gymnocephalus cernua. The sequence continues at coordinate 33,250,357 of CM042440.1, forward strand.
AGCACCATGCACGGCCCCCTTCTGTTTTAGTAACAATGCTCTGTTTCAGCACCATAGTCAGCACCCCTCTGTTTTAGTAACAACGCTCCTTTTCAGAACCATGGACAGCCTCCCTATCTTTTAGTAATGATGCTCAGTTTCAGCGCCCTGGACAACCCTCTTCTGTTTTAGTAACACTGCTCTGTTTCAGCATCATGGACAGCCCCCTCTGTTTAAGTAACAACGCTCCATTTCAGCACCATGGACAGCCCCCTTCTGTTTTAGTAATAATGCTTCGTTTCCACGCCATGGACAGCCCCCTTTGTTTTAGTAACAATGCTCCATTTCAGCGACATGGACAGCCTACCTCTGTTTCAGTCATAATGGTCGATTTCAAGACCATGGACAGCCCCCTTCTGTTTTAGTAACAATGCTCTGTTTATGTACCATAGACAGCCTCCCTATCTCTTAGTAATAATGCTCTGTTTTAGCACCATGGAAAGCCTCCTGCTGTTTAGTAATAATGATACATTTCAGCGCCATGGACATTCCCCCTCTGTTTTAGTAACAATGCTCTGTTTCAGCACCATGGACAGCCTCCCTCTGTTTCAGTTACATCGCTCCATTTCAGCACCATGGACAGCCTGCCTCTGTTTTAGTAATAATGGTCCATTTCAGCGCCATGGACAGCCCCCCTCTGTTTTAGTAGCAATTCTCTGTTTCAGCACCTTGGACAGCCTACACCTGTTTTAGTAATAATGCCCTTTTTCAGCACCATGGACAGCCTCGTTATATTTTAGTAATAATGCTCTTTCATCACCATGGACAGCCTCCTTATCTTTTAGTAATAATGCTCTGTTTCATCACCATGGACAGCTCCTTTCTGTTATAGAAACAATGCTCATTTCAGCGACATGGACAGCCTACCTCTGTTTTAGTAATAATGGTCGATTTCAAGACCATGGACAGCCCCCTTCTGTTTTAGTAACAATGCTCTGTTTATGTACCATAGACAGCCTCCCTATCTTTTAGTAATAATGCTCTGTTTTAGCACCATGGAAAGCCTCCTGCTGTTTAGTAATAATGATACATTTCAACGCCATGGACATCCCCCCTCTGTTTTAGTAACATTGCTCGTTTCAGCGCCATGGACAGCCTTCTTAATTTTAGAAATAACGCTCCATTTCAGCACCTTGGACAGCCTCCCTCTGTTTATGCACCATAGACAGCCTCCCTATGTTTTAGTAATAATGCTCTGTTTCAGCACCATGGACAACCCCCCTCTGTTTTAGTAATAATGCTCAATTTCAGCACCATGGACAGCCCCCTTCTGTTTTAGTAACAATGCTGTTTCAGCACCATGGTCAGCAAACTTTCTGTTTTCATAGCAATACTCTGTTTATGCACCATGGACAGCCTCCCTCTGTTTTAGTAATAATGCTCTGCTTCGGCACCACGGACAGACTCCCTCTTTTTGAGCAGCAATGCTCTGTTTCAGCAGCATGGACAGCCTCCCTCTGTTTTAGTAATGTTACATTTCAGCACCATGGACAGCCCCTTTCTGTTTTAATAATAATGCTCCATTTCAGCGCCATGGACAGCCCCTTCTGTTTTGGTAATAATGCTCCGTTTCAGCACCATGGACAGCCCCCTTTTGTTTCAATAACATTGCTCGTTTCAGCACCATGGACAGCCTCCTCTGTTTTAGTAATATTTGTCCATTTCAGCACCGCAGTTGCTTTTCACCGACTGCAAGACCCAGGCGGACACAAGGCACGCTGGGAAACACCGGCCTCTCAGCTGATCTAACAGCTGATTGGTTCAGAATCGACAACATGATGACGTTCTGTATAAACTTTTTTTATTGATTTTGAATCTGGGACAGTTATGTTTACAAGTCAGCGAGACTAAATCTGTTCAGATTACAGATCATCTACAGTCTGTTGTTATTAAAATCAGCAACATATCACATGTAGAGCATGTTGACAGCTACTCTGTCATAATAAAAACAACTGGAGACTGTGTACAAGCTGATATATGGGTCTGATAACATTTTATTAAATCGGAATCAGACCACAGTGTTTCTGTGACTTCCTGTTCAGCCTACAGGCTGCTGGATGTGGCTGGAAACTGTCCGACTTCACAGCGGACTTTTGTCACCGCCCCCCGCTGCTGCCGCCTGCTCTCGTCCACTTTACAGGCGAGGAGCAGTTCATCTTGAACGAGCCTAATGCTTTGTTTATGCACCATAGACAGCCTCCCTCTGTTTTAGTAACAATACTGTTTCAGCACCATGGACAGCCTCCCTCTGTTTCAGTAACAGCGCTCCATTTCAGCACCATGGAGAGCCCCCCTCTGTTTCAGTAGCAATTCTCTGTTTCAGCACCTTGGACAGCCTCCACCTGTTTTACTGATAATGCTCCGTTTCAAAGCCATGGACAGCCTGCCTCTGTTTTAGAAACAATGCTGTTTCAGCACCATGGACAGCCTCCCTCTGTTTTAGTAATAATGCCCTTTTTCAGCACCATGGACAGCCCCTTTCTGTTTTAGAAACAATGCTCCGTTTCAGCACTATGGACAGCCTTTTTATCTTTTAGTAATTATGCACCGTTTCAGCACCATGGACAGCCTCCCTATCTTTTAGTAATAATGCTCCATTTCAGCACCATGGACAGCCCCCTTCTGTTTTAGTAACAACGCTCTGTTTCAGCGCTATGGACAGCCTCCTTATCTTTTAGTAATAATGCTCCGTTTCAGTGCCATGGACAGCCTTCCTCTGTTTTAGTAACATTGCTCGTTTCAGCGCCATGGACAGCCCCCTTCTGTTTTAGTAACAATGCTGTTTCAGCACCATTGACAGCCCCCCTTTGTTTTAGTAATAATGCTCCATTTCAGAACAATGGACAGCCTCCCTTTTTTTTTATTAATAATGCTCCGTTTGAGCGCCATGGACAGCCCCCTTCTGGTTTAGTAACATTGCTCGTTTCAGCACCGTGGTCAGCAAACTTCTGTTTCATAGCAATGCTCCATTTATGCACCATAGACAGTAATAATGCTCTGTTTCAGCACCATGGACAGCCCCCTTTTGTTTTAGTAACAATGATGTTTTAGCACCATGGACAGCCTGCACCTGTTCTAATAATAATGCTTCGTTTCAGCACCATGGACAGTCTCCTTTTGGTTTAGTATTAATGCTCCATTTCACCACTATGGACAGCCCCCTTCTGCTTAAGTAGCAATGCTGTTTCAGCACCATGGACTGCCTCCTGCTGTTTAGTAATAATGATAAATGTCAGCGCCATGGACATCCCCCCCTCTGTTTTAGTAACAATGCTCTGTTTTAGCACCATGGACAACCCCCTTCTGTTTTAGTAACATTGCTTGTTTCAGCACTATGGACAGCCTTCTTATCTTTTAGTAATAATGCTCCGTTTCAGCACCATAGACAGCTTCCACCTATTTTAGTAATAACACTCTCTTTCAGCACCATGGACAGCCTCTTTCTGTTTTAGTAACAGTACTGTTTCAGCACCATGGTCAGCACCCTCCTGTTTTAGTAACAATGCTCCATTTCAGCGCCATGGACAGACTGCCTCTGTTTTAGTAATAATGGTCCATTTCAGCACCATGAACAGCCTCCACCCATTTTATTAATAATGCTCCGTTTGAGCGCCATGGACAGCCCCCTTCTGTTTTAGTAACAATGCTGTTTCAGCACCATGGTCAGCACTCTTCTGTTTTCATAGCAATGCTCCATTTATGCACCATGGACAGCCTCCCTCTGTTTTAGTAACAATGCTCTATTTCAGCGCCATGGACAGCCCCCTACTATTTTACTAACACTGCTGTTTCAGCACCATGGACAGCCCCCTGCTGTTTAGTAATAATGATACATTTCAGCGCCATGGACATCCCCCCTCTGTTTGAGTAACAATGCTCTGTTTCTGCACCATGGACAGCCTACAACTGTTTTATTAATAATGGTCCATTTCAGCGCCATGGACAGCCTTCTTAATTTTAGTAATAATGCTCCATTTCAGCACCTTGGACAGCCTCCCTTTGTTTTCATAGCAATGCTCCGTTTATGCACCATAGACATCCTCCCTATCTTTTAGTAATAATGCTCTGTTTCAGCACAATGGACATCCCCCCTCTGTTTTAGTGATAATGGTCCATTTCAGCACCATGGACAGCCTCCCTAGCTTTTAGTAACATTGCTGCGTTTATGCACCATAGGCAGCCTCCCTCTGTTTTAGTAATAATGTTCGATTTCAGCACCATGGACAACCTCCCTATCTTTTAGTTGCAATGCTGTGTTTTAGCACCATGGACAGGCCCTTTTTGATTCAGTAGTAATGCTCTGTTTCAGCAACATGGACAGCCTGCCTCTGTTTTACTAATAATGGTCCATTTCAGCAACATTTACAGCCCCTTTCTGCTTTTGAAACAATGCTCCGTTTCAGCACCATGGACAGCCTCCCTATAGTTTAGTAATAATGCTCCGTTTCAGCAACATTTACAGCCTCCCTATCTTTTAGTAATAATGCTCGGTTTCAGCACCATGGACAGCCTCCTCTGTTTTAGTAATAATGCTCGGTTTCAGCACCATGGACATCCCCCCTCTGTTTTAGTGATAATGGTCCATTTCAGCACCATGGACAGCCTCCCTAGCTTTTAGTAACATTGCTCTGTTTCAGCACCATGGACAGCCCCTTCTGTTTTAGTAATAACGCTCCATTTCAGCACCTTGGACAGCCCCCTTCTGTTTTAGTAACATTACTCGTTTCAGCACCATGGACAGCCTCCTTATCTTTTAATAATAATGCTCCGTTTCAGCGCCATGGACAGCCGCATTCTATTTTAGTAACAATGCTGTTTCAGCCCCATGGTCAGCACCCTTCTGTTTTCATAGCAATGCTCCGTTTATGCACCATAGGCAGCCTCCCTCTGTTTTAGTAATAATGTTCGATTTCAGCACCATGGACAACCTCCCTATCTTTTAGTTGCAATGCTGTGTTTTAGCACCATGGACAGGCCCTTTTTGATTCAGTAGTAATGCTCTGTTTCAGCAACATGGACAGCCTGCCTCTGTTTTAGTAATTATGGTCCATTTCAGCACCATGGACAGCCCCCTTCTGTTTTTGAAACAATGCTCCGTTTCAGCACCATGGACAGCCTCCCTATCTTTTAGTAATAATGCTCCGTTTCAGCACCATGGACAGCCTCCTTATCTTTTAGTAATAATGCTCCGTTTCAGCACCACAGACAACACCCTTCTGTTTTAGTAACAATGCTCCGTTTCAGCACCGTGAACAGCTTCCCTATCTTTTAGTAATAATGCTCTGTTTCAGCACCACAGACAACCCCCTTCTGTTTTAGTAATAATGCTCCGTTTCAGCACCATGGACAGCATCCCTATCTTTTACTAATGAGGCTCCATTTCAGCACCATGGACAGCCTCCCTATCTTTTAGTTGCAATGCTGTGTTTTAGCACCATGGACAGCCTGCCTCTGTTTTAGTAATAATGGTCCATTTCAGCACCATGGACAGCCCCCTTCTGTTTTAGTAACAATGCTCCGTTTCAGCACCTTGGACAGCCTCCCTATCTTTTAGTAATAATGCTCCGTTTCAGCACCATGGACAGCCTCTCTATCTTTTAGTAATAATGCTCTGTTTCAGCACCACAGACAACCCTCTTCTGTTTTAGTAATAATGCTCCATTTCAGCACCATGGACATCCCCCCTCTGTTTTAGTGATAATGTTCCGTTTCAGCACCATGGACAGGCCCTTTCTGATTCAGTAGTAATGCTCTGTTTCAGCACCACAGACAACCCTCTTCTGTTTTAGTAATAATGCTCCATTTCAGCACCATGGACATCCCCCCTCTGTTTTAGTGATAATGCTCCGTTTCAGCACCATGGACAGGCCCTTTCTGATTCAGTAGTAATGCTCTGTTTCAGCACCATGGACAGCCTGCCTCTGTTTTAGTAATAATGGTCCATTTCAGCACCATGGACAGCCCCCTTCTGTTTTAGTAACAATGCTCTGTTTCAGCACCGTGAACAGCTTCCCTCTGTTTTAGTAACAATGCTCTGTTTCATCACCATGGACAGCCCCTTTCTGCTTTTGAAACAATGCTCCGTTTCAGCACCATGGACAGCCTCCCTATCTTTTAGTAATAATGCTCCGTTTCAGCACCATGGACAGCATCCCTATCTTTTAGTTGCAATGCTGTGTTTTAGCACCATGGACAGCCTGCCTCTGTTTTAGTAATAATGGTCCATTTCAGCACCATGGACAGCCCCCTTCTGTTTTAGTAACAATGCTCCGTTTCATCACCTTGGACAGCCTCCCTATCTTTTAGTAAGAATGCTCCGATTCAGCACCATGGACAGCCTCCCTATCTTTTAGTAATAATGCTCTGTTTCAGCACCACAGACAACCCTCTTCTGTTTTAGTAATAATGCTCCATTTCAGCACCATGGACATCCCCCCTCTGTTTTAGTGATAATGGTCCATTTCAGCACCATGGACAGCCTCCCCAGCTTTTAGTAACATTGCTCTGTTTCAGCACCATGGACAGCCCCTTCTGTTTTAGTAATAACGCTCCATTTCAGCACCTTGGACAGCCCCCTTCTGTTTTAGTAACATTACTCGTTTCAGCACCATGGATAGCCTCCTTATCTTTTAGTAATAATGCTCCTTTTCAGCGCCATGGACAGCCGCATTCTATTTTATTAACAATGCTGTTTCAGCCCCATGGTCAGCACCCTTCTGTTTTCATAGCAATGCTCCGTTTATGCACCATAAGCAGCCTCCCTCTGTTTTAGTAATAATGTTCGATTTCAGCACCATGGACAACCTCCCTATCTTTTAGTTGCAATGCTGTGTTTTAGCACCATGGACAGGCCCTTTTTGATTCAGTAGTAATGCTCTGTTTCAGCAACATGGACAGCCTGCCTCTGTTTTAGCAATAATGGTCCATTTCAGCACCATGGACAGCCCCCTTCTGTTTTAGTAACAATGCTCCGTTTCAGCACCGTGAACAACTTCCCTCTGTTTTAGTAACAATGCTCTGTTTCATCACCATATACAGCCCCTTTCTGCTTTTGAAACAATGCTCCGTTTCAGCACCATGGACAGCCTCCCTATCTTTTAGTAATAATGCTCCATTTCAGCACCATGGACAGCCTCCCTATCTTTTAGTAATAATGCTCCGTTTCAGCACCATGGACAACCCCCTTCTGTTTTAGTAATAATGCTCCGTTTCAGCACCATGGACAGCATCCCTATCTTTTACTAATAAGGCTCCATTTCAGCACCATGGACAGCCTCCCTATCTTTTAGTTGCAATGCTGTGTTTCAGCACCACGGACAGGCCCTTTTTGATTCAGTAGTAATGCTCCGTTTCAGCAAAATGGACAGCCTGCCTCTGTTTTAGTAATAATGGTCCATTTCAGCACCTTGGACAGCCTCCCTATCTTTCAGTAATAATGCTCCGTTTCAGCACCACAGACAACCCCTTTCTGTTTTAGTGATAATGCTCCGTTTCAGCACCATGGACAGGCCCTTTCTGATTCAGTAGTAATGCTCCGTTTCAGCACCATGGACAGCCTGCCTCTGTTTTAGTAATAATGGTCCATTTCAGCACCATGGACAGCCCCCTTCTGTTTTAGTAACAATGCTCCGTTTCAGCACCGTGAACAGCTTCCCTCTGTTTTAGTAACAATGCTTTGTTTCAGCACCGTGAACAGCTTCCCTCTATTTTAGTAACAATGCTCCGTTTCAGCACCGTGAACAGCTTCCCTCTGTTTTAGTAACAATGCTCTGTTTCATCAACATGGACAGCCTGCCTCTGTTTTAGTAATAATGGTCCATTTCAGCACCATGGACAGCCCCCTTCTGTTTTAGTAACAATGCTCCGTTTCAGCACCGTGAACAGCTTCTCTCTGTTTTAGTAACAATGCTCTGTTTCATCACCATGGACAGCATCCCTATCTTTTACTAATAAGGCTCCCTTTCAGCACCATGGACAGCTTCCCTATCTTTTAGTTGCAATGCTGTGTTTCAGCACCACGGACAGGCCCTTTTTGATTCAGTAGTAATGCTCTTTTTCAGCAACATGGACAGCCTGCCTCTGTTTTAGTAATAATGGTCCATTTCAGCACCTTGGACAGCCTCCCTATCTTTTAGTAATAATGCTCCATTTCAGCACCATGGACAGCCTCCCTATCTTTCAGTAATAATGCTCCGTTTCAGCACAATGGACAGGCCCTTTCTGATTCAGTAATAATGCTCCATTTCAGCACCATGGACAGCCCCCTTCTGTTTTAGTAACAATGCTCCGTTTCAGCACCGTGAACAGCTTCCCTCTGTTTTAGTAACAATGCTCCGTTTCAGCACCGTGAACAGCTTCCCTCTGTTTTAGTAACAATGCTCTGTTTCATCACCATGGACAGCCCCTTTCTGCTTTTGAAACAATGCTCCGTTTCAGCACCATGGACAGCCTCCCTATCTTTTAGTAATAATGCTCCGTTTCAGCACCATGGACAGCCTCCCTATCTTTTAGTAATAATGCTGTGTTTCAGCACCACGGACAGGCCCTTTTTGATTCAGTAGTAATGCTCCGTTTCAGCAACATGGACAGCATCCCTATCTTTTACTAATAAGGCTCCATTTCAGCACCATGGACAGCCTCCCTATCTTTTAGTTGCAATGCTGTGTTTCAGCACCATGGACAGCCTGCCTCTGTTTTAGTAATAATGGTCCATTTCAGCACCATGGACAGCCCCCTTCTGTTTTAGTAACAATGCTCCGTTTCAGCACCTTGGACGGCCTCCCTATCTTTTAGTAATAATGCTCCGTTTCAGCACCATGGACAGCCCCCTCTGTTTTAGTAATTACTACAGAACAAAATCCAGAAGCCAAAAGAAAAAAAAATCGTTTATGATTTTTTTTCTACAGATATGTCTGTGCGTTTTTCTTGAAAAGCGCAAAGAAAAAATCCAAGCATGAAATTTTAACTGGCTGAAGCAAATGTCGATCAAACCCACCTGACCCCAATTCACTTCAGAGCCGTGATTGGGCTTTAAGTCTATCTCCGGCTCCCAGATGCAGATTGATTTCTGAGAGGTCTTGTTTGATTCCTAAGGTGTCAGAGAATAACATGGATGCACTCATTGGCCGTTAGACATCTGGATTGAGACGAGAGACGCATTTGAAGAGCCCAGAAGTGGAATCGTGTATCGCTTTTTTTGTATGTCAGGGCTCGTAAACTTCAAGATTTTGAGGTGGACACTTCGTTTTGGATTAAACGGCTTGGATATTCCATTTCCTTGGACTCTTGTGGATTTATGAAATCAAAGTTTTTGGGATTATATCACGTCTGTGGATAAAGGGACAATGAAAAAGGTATGAATGCAAAGACACCAGCTGCGCAGTCTAATTCTGAATATTTTTATTTACTTTAACTTTACAACAGTTGTATAACTGCTATAAATCATCTTATGCTTTGTGTGTAGGCTTAATTGAATCTTGAGAGGCTAAGCTTTGAGTTGCTGTGTTGCATGACCAAAAATGTTGAAGATTTAATGCTTTAAAGTTATAAAAACGTTTATAAGTGGAGGTAACAGCGACGCCACAGCCACTAAGTGTGACATATGCGGTACAGTGATCCTTAACAGGTTTTAAAGGGTTCATTTCAACCAGACCAGAGTGGTGATTGTTGGAACAGTGGAAAGATGAACCAAGACGGCTTTTGGTAGTTTTATTTAGTTTCTGTCCACTTTGAATGAATTGTGTTTTACGATGATAAAAGTCCTGATTATTTACATGGAGTCTGGCTCTATACACGCTAAAAGTCCTGATTATTTACATGGTGTAGTGGCAATCTGTCCACAAAAAATGCCACTACAGGTAATCTTAAGCCATTTCCAACTCTTGCTGTTGCAACAAATGAGGTCCTCCATCGTCGTATGATTAATCCTTTATTGTATAAATGTATTTAAAAACACTTACAAAAAACTGACTTTGCAAGATTAAAAACGAACAGATGAGATCTAAAAAACCATCACTATTACGCAGCTGAGGTTGAAAAACTGTGTGGCTTCCTAGCCTAGATTCCCTTACTGGCTCACCCGTGATTACCTTACTACCCTGGCTGATTAGCACATACACACAGGTGCGCAGGTGACGTAACGAACAAATCATTCGCACAAACCTACCACCCACGTGCACACACATTTAAATTGGCCACAACACATGGAGTCTGGCTCTATACACGCTAAAAGTCCTGATTATTTACATGGAGTCTGGTGGGTTTGGTGATGGAGATTTTAGACACAAACGTAGACACCGGCGTCCAGAGAGTAAACGGAGTGACAACAAAATTGCAAAACTATAAAATAAGTGAGGAGGTTTTTTGGGTCTGTTTCACCGTTATCTACTGGACCAAAGCCACACCTCCATCTTCTACCTCCTCTTCCTGACTTAATGAAGTTTAATTCTGTTTCCTGCCAAAAAAAAACAACAACAAAAAACAGAAAACATTTCACCCAGAATAAGCTACTCCGGACATTCGCCTTCAGCCGCAGTCGGACCGGGATCACACCAACTTTTCTCTTCTCTTTTCTGACAAATCAAGCGGGTTGCTTGATGTTTCTCAGTGTTTATGTGGAGCAAAAAGGATAGAAGTGAGAAAATTTACATTTACTGAATGATTGTAAAACTTCTGCAAATAATATGAGATTGATAAGAAAATATTCTTTCCCACGTATAGTACTGTATCTGAGAAACACAAAAATTACATTTTTCAGTAAAAGTTCAAAGGTACAGGTAATATTTTTCAATCCACACACACAGACACACACAGTCTCACACACACACACACACACACACACACACACACACACACACACACACACACACACACACACACACACACACACACACACACACACACACACACACACACACACACACACACACACACTCACAGTTTGTGTGGATGTGTAAACAGCAGATGGATCCAGTGTTACTTCTTCCTGGCCGCTAGGTGGCGTCTCTGACTGTGACGTACATCCACAGGCGCTGTCGTTGTCTTCCCAAAACAGCCAATCAGAGCTCCCCCTTCGGCAGCGACCTGGAAACAGTTGCTGTGTAGGTCATGTCAGCTTTGCCGAGAGAAGTCCGTTTAATAAAATCTGGTTTTAGAGGGATTTTTAGAGCCTGAAACTTGAACACACAAAAGCTGCAACACGGTCAGTGAATCCGGAACACAAATGCACAAGAATTCTGTCTCTTAAACGGTGTTATTTCTGTCGAAGTGACGGGAGAATTAACAGGATGTGTTGCTTTGTCTGACAGTTTGGCACTTTTTCAGGATACAGTTGTAGTTATTATAACTAATACAACAAATTACGCCTCTAAATGTAGAGATATATTAATACGTCGTTTGTAAAAAGTATTATTGGCGCTAAATTGACTATTGATTAATGTGACAACGCCTTTAGATTAACCTACATTAAACAACAAAAATGGAGTTAATGGAGAAAAAGAAAAGACGTTTTCAGTTCGGTTTACACATTATTATGTCCAGTTTGAGGGGAAATATAAACCGTGTGTTTCAAACCGAAGTATTAACTATGTACCACTTGTCATTACATGATAGTTTAACTCATGTAAATGCACATTTTACAATAAAAAAAATCTCTTAATATGGATGTCAAGTTTTACTTTTTGGATTTCAACTTCACTTAGCGCTTTATGACGCTATGTTTGAATCACAGTCTAAATGTTTTTAATGTATAACAACAGCGAGTCTTTGTTAAAATCAGATATGTTGTGTACACGCTCATTTTAGCATTTTAGCGTCATTTTAAAGAGCCGGCACGAGCTGCGTTTCTACTGGCTGCTGCGTTCTAGCACACACACACACGCACGCACGCACACGCGCGCGCGCGCAAACACACACACAGTGCTCATATGCTTATTTTTAGGTTCATATTTGTATTTAAAAGTTATATTAAAGCCTATTTTCTTCTAGTTTAGCTTATAAAAGAGGAATTCAAACCCCCTAAAATATCGAGAAAATAAATCAGTGAAATATTTTCATAGCCAGTAATATCGTTCCCAAGATTTAAGTTTTCAATTTTATTGCAAAACAGTGTAATAACAAACAATCTTACAAATATATATATAAAAAAAAATTCTCACACAAAAAGGTTTTATAGACACAGTTTGTTGTTAAATGCAAATATCCAAAAACCAACAACAGGGGAATTAGTACAGGGACATAAAATTAAAGAAATTATATAAATAATATTATATAAATAAAGATATTTTGTGACGTATTTTAAAATCGATGTCGCTAGGGGGAGACTCCGCTCAGTTGACCTACATTTACAGCAGCCAATCAGAGCGCTCCAATCCGGAAACAGCTGATCTGTCATCTTCGCTTGTGTCGAGGGAAAATGAGGCGAATATTTCAGCTTCAGAGAGACTAATCAAAAGGTACCAAACATTCAGATCATCTCAAAAACAAGATTTTAGCCCTTTTAGATGTGTTTAGGATGTCGAAGTTATGGCGGACAAACCGTCAAGTGACGCATCTGATCGCTGCGTGCGCAGCATGTCGCCCAGTGTGTGTGTTACTGGATGTATTAAGAGTGTTACTGGATGTATATGGCACTTAAAAGGTATGTCAACAGGTGAAAACGTTCTGGGTGAGCTATAATCTGTCAGATACAACCCTCATGGATTAAATCAAATCATGTCGAGGCAGAAACCTTTCAAACACAAGATTGGGGCTGGGATCACTTTTTGGCAAGTGCAATAGTGCATATTATGGGATGTTTTGACGGTTTAAAAAGGTAAAAAGTTTCGGGTGGGCCATAATCTGGAAAGGATCCCTACAGAGATAGACCTTTTAGTTAAAGAGTAAGATCCTTTTAGTTTAACATGAAACAGCCCCGAAATCACCATCACCAAACTACACCAGACTCCATGTAAATAATCAGGACTTTTATCATCGCAAACACACTTCATTCAAAGTGGATAGAAACTAAATAAAACTACCAAAAGCCGTCTTGGTTCATCTTTCCACTGTTCCAACAATCACCACTCTGGTCTGGTTGAAATAAACCCTTAATTCACCCATTTACATGTGGAGATATGCTGGCTCTATACACGCTAAAAGTCCTGATTATTTACATGGAGTCTGGCTCTATACACGCTAAAAGTCCTGATTATTTACATGGAGTCTGGCTCTATACACGCTAAAAGTAGTGATTATTTACATGGAGTCTGGCTCTATACACGCTAAAAGTCCTGATTATTTACATGGAGTCTGGCTCTATACACGCTAAAAGTCCTGATTATTTACATGGAGTCTGGCTCTATACACGCTAAAAGTCCTGATTATTTACATGGAGTCTGGTGGAGTTTGGTGATTTCTGCAGTCTATGAATTAAATCAAATCATTTCGAGGGGCCACAGACAACAGACACCCAGATATGTTCCTTTGTTGTCTCATGACAGTTTAAAATGTAGAGTTATAATAATGTGGTGTGTAAAATGAGTTATTTTGGCGCTAAATTGTCCGGATGACAACGCCTAAAGATGACAGTAAACAAAGAATTGCGGGAAAGCGGGAAAACAAACCAGAAATACCCGAAATTAACACTTTAAACACAGTCACACTTATTAGGACACTATTGTTGTAACTATGCACGTTGTGTACATGACCGTTTAACTCATCTATACTTATTTAAAAAGGCAAACTTAACTATACGAGCGCACAATAAGGAAGTCTGTTTAACTTTTTGGATTTCAACTTCACTTAGCGCTTTATGACGCTATGTTTGAATCACAGTCTAAATGTTTTTAATGTATAACAACAGCGAGTCTTTGTCAAAATCAGATATGTTGCGTAAACGCTCATTTTAAATAAAGGTTTTGTAACATCGGTTTATGGCAGTTGTGTAACCTCGCTCAGACACAAAGCTGCTCAGCTGTTTGAAATTTCCCGCATCTGGTCGAGTCGAGTAGCACGTGAGCTCTGCTCGCCGTCTGATTGGCTCCGTCGCAGCGTCATTTTAAAGAGCCGGCACGAGCTGCGTTTCTATTGGCTGCTGCGTTCTAGCGCCAAGACTTCAATAAAAAGGGCGAGCGGACAACAGAATCCGCTTCAGTCTCTGCTTTTCTTCTGTGTTTTCTCTGCTCTTTAGTTTAGATTTCTTCTCTTTGTTTTACACAGACTTTTAGTTTTAAGTTAACTTATCTTTTTATTTGTCTATCCGTGTGAACTCCAGGATATAAACATGCTTTCTGCTCGCTCTCCTCTCTCCGTGAAGAATGAAAACTCAGTCAGCAGTAAGATGGACAACATGTCGCTGAACAAAGAAAATACGGTAAGAAACGGTAAAATACTTTAATAACTTTGTGTTTTCGTGCCTTCTAGCCTCATCCGTTAAGTTGTAACGTTATAGTATCTTAGGGCAATGTGTTAATTTATCTTCTACGTGGTCACTACATTTGACAATATGCGATTAAACGTTAAAGTGAGGTTTATCTTAACGGAGCGCTGTAGCTAGCTACAGTTCTCCGCAGTTTCAAGTTGAATATTTGACATACAGACATCTAGTTATATACACTCCATGATGGCCGATTACACTACTATAACATATATAGCCTAAAACGAAGTGTAATTTTGTTATATATTGTCTCTACATTTGATGGTAAGCGATGATATGTTAAATTGTCGTATTTCTGAGTGAAGCCTGGAGTAGCTGCCCACTTCTTCAGCCTGATTGAACTAACTTTTAATGTGTGTTTCACTCTGATCAGATCCAACAGAATGTATACGTTTTGAGTAAAGAGTTTTAAGTAGTTATGAGTATTTCTTGTCGTTTCTCTTGCAGCCACCGAGCCTGAACACGACCCGTATCTTGGCGTCTAAAACCGCGCGAAAAATCTTCGACGACGCTGCGGTGAGTGAGTCCAAAATCAGCTGAAATCTTCAAGGTTTTCATCTCATTTATCAGAAATATCATCTGCATTCATATCCAAGTCAACGGTGATCAGTTCGGCTTGGTTATTGTGGTCATATGGCGCCTAAAATGTCAGTTTTGGCGCCAAAACGTGGACGATCAGCTGGAAGTAAATTCAGATGTTAGATATCTGAACAATAGATTATTTTCCTCTTTAATCCTGAGCAGCAGTAAATATCTCAATCTCAGAATAACAGAAGAAACTAGTCAATAAGTGAATGAAGTAAAGTAATTTTAATCTGTTTAACCTAATCTTACTTTAACTTAACTTTTTAGTACTTTATCCATGTTAACTTTATTCACTCATTGACTGTGTTTAAAGGATGATAGCGTTGCCTAATCTAACTTTATAAACTTATTAATTACATATAGTTTGTAAGTCTGGTGTTTTGTGTCTCTCAGCCCAAAGCCGTGAAGACGAGCAGCGAGGAAGAGGAGGAGCCGCTGCTGAAGGAAAACCCTCGTCGCTTCGTGGTCTTCCCCATCCAGTACCACGACATCTGGCAGATGTACAAGAAGGCAGAGGCGTCTTTCTGGACCGCAGAGGAGGTATAATATATATTTATTATAGGAGGCACACGAGCCGCGGCGGTAGTTCAGGTCATCGGCCGGTTGATAGGAAACGTGTCTGACCACGGTCCAAAACTGGCGCCGTCTACTTGAAAAACTTCTTGAAAAGAGTTTTCCAGACGTGTCCGTTAAATGAACAATCATCCCGTTAGTGGACTAAATGATCAGAGCGTCCGTTGGCGGAGAGTTTCTGTAGTTGAGTCTCTCATGACGATGTCACTTCCTGTCTGTGTAGGTGGATCTGTCGAAGGACGGGCAGCACTGGGAGTCTCTGAAGGACGAGGAGCGCTACTTCATCTCTCACGTGTTGGCGTTCTTCGCCGCCAGCGACGGCATCGTCAACGAGAACCTGGTGAGCAGCGCCACAACGTTACGCCGGTTATTAATGTCTCCTTAAAGGATTTTAAGTCAGCTGGCCGTTAAATCGGAGACCGAACAAAACATTAACGCTGTTCTCGCCGTGACCGCCAGGTGGAGCGCTTCACGCAGGAAGTGCAGGTGACGGAGGCGAGGTGTTTCTATGGTTTCCAGATCGCCATGGAGAACATCCACTCGGAGATGTACAGTCTGCTCATCAACACCTACATCAAGAAGCCAGCGGAGAGGTGAGACACGCACACACACACACACACACACGCAGCTGCTCTAAACTGGCGTGTGACGGTACGGCGGGCGTAGAAACAAAAGGCGGGCTAATGTTCTGCCAAAGTTAGTTTCCTACGCAGGAGATGACATCATCTTTGAGAGTTTATCTGCGATATATGTTGTACGTACGAGAAACTTTCAGCCTTAATTTGTTTTGAGAGCGAGAACGTTAAGCGTCTTCTATAATCTGTACAGCTTGAGTAATTGACGGGTCTGTGATGATGAGAAGCGCAGGGGTACGGACCTCAGCCAATGATGGTGGCTGAGTGCTGCTGAACACGTTCTGATTGGAGGACGAGTGGTCCGCTGACAGAACGACAGCAGCACGACACAGACGCTCGCCTGAACAGACCGTCCTCAAACGCTCTCAAGTCTAAATCTAAAGAAGACGCCTTCTGCTGCGAGCTAGAACGTTACGCAACGCCAAGTCACTTTGTGACTGCGCTTCTTTTGTACGTTAGATATCTCAATTCAGATACTTCTGGAAGTACACTTGCATGTAGTACGCTGTGTACTCACTCGTGTAGTGCGTATCACAATCACATCTCACCAGTTAGAAAGTTTGTTGGTGGTCCCCGTAGCGACCTCCTCGTAGCGTAGATGGCCCCCGTTGAGGGCGAGCTGTGTCACGTTTTGACTGAGTGCAGCACCGTGACGGTGTGTTCAATGTCCCACAGAGAATACCTGTTCAACGCCATCGAGACTCTGCCGTGTGTGAAGAAGAAGGCCGACTGGGCCATCAACTGGATCGGCAACAAGAACGCCGGATTCGGTAAAGACACACATGTACACGCAAGGCTTCTAGAGTCGGTACTCGCTCTACACACGCCAGACAGGAAGTGGCGGTGGCGTTGGTGGTCTGGTGTCAGCTGTTGATCCTCTCTGTTCTTCCTCCAGGAGAGCGCGTGGTCGCCTTCGCCGCCGTGGAGGGAATCTTCTTCTCCGGTTCCTTCGCCGCCATCTTCTGGCTGAAGAAGAGAGGCCTGATGCCCGGCCTGACCTTCTCCAACGAGCTCATCAGCAGAGACGAGGTGACCACGCGCGTTATTGATTATACATTAGTGTGTGTGACTGGTTTCTGTGTGTAACTGGTGTATGTTGCTGGTTCCCGTGTGTAACTGGTGTGTGTTGCTGGTTCCCGTGTGTAACTGGTGTGTGTTGCTGGTTCCCGTGTGTAACTGGTGTGTGTTGATGGTTCCTGTGTGTAACTGGTGTGTGTTGCTGGTTCCCGTGTGTAACTGGTGTGTGTTGATGGTTCCCGTGTGTAACTGGTGTGTGTTGATGGTTCCCGTGTGTAACTGGTGTGTGTTGATGGTTCCTGTGTGTAACTGGTGTGTGTTGCTGGTTCCCGTGTGTAACTGGTGTGTGTTGATGGTTCCCGTGTGTAACTGGTGTGTGTTGATGGTTCCCGTGTGTAACTGGTGTGTGTTGATGGTTCCCGTGTGTAACTGGTGTGTGTTGATGGTTCCCGTGTGTAACTGGTGTGTGTTGCTGGTTTCAGGGTCTGCACTGTGACTTTGCCTGTCTGATGTTCAAACACCTGGTGAACAAACCGTCGGCAGAAACCGTCACCAAGATCATCAGGAACGCCGTGGAGATCGAGCAGGTCGGTCGACTCTCAGACTAACGGCGTGCTGGAAGAGAAATCAGTCGGATTATTCATCGAAGAACAGAAACATGTTGATATACTTTATAATATCATCTTATTACAGAATAAACCAACAGATGTAACGATGCAACTATCTGGATCAAAATCATACCGTGACTTTAAGATATCAGCAGATATCGTATCGTTGATTATGTATCGTATCGTTGATATCGGGATCAAACTTGTGATTTACACCCTGATGTTGAACTGGTTTTAAAGGTGTCTCTCCCCCCCCCATCAGGAGTTCCTGACGGAGGCTCTGCCGGTGAAGCTGATCGGGATGAACTGCGAGCTGATGAAGCAGTACATTGAGTTCGTAGCCGACAGACTGATGCTGGAGCTCGGCTTCACCAAGGTAACTCCAATCAGAAGCATGTTGGCGTGTGAGAGAGTGACGGGTCTGTGATGATGAGAAGCGCAGGGGTACGGACCTCAGCCAATGATGGTGGCTGAGTGCTGCTGCACACGTTCTGATTGGAGGACGAGTGGTCCGCTGACAGAACGACAGCAGCACGACACAGACGCTCGCCTGAACAGACCGTCTCTCAAGTCTAAATCTAAAGACATTCTGCTGCGAGCTAGAACGTTACGCAACGGATGTTCATGTTGAACTGGGCCGCAGCTTCAAATAATGAAACGTAAACGTGTTTACAAGACATTCCTGTGAGCCAAAACTCAGATTTCACACTTAAATTCTACTTTGAAAGTCATTTCTTCTGTGTTTTGTTGTGATATAGGGGTTGAATTTAATTAATTTAGCATTTTATTATTTTAACAGCACATTAGTAAAATGCTCCGAGGCTCGTGCACAGCACGTGCACACTATGCTTGTTACACACACAGGGACGCACAGCAGCACACACACATGCAGAAGATTACTAATAAACATATTAGGGTGTAAATCCTCCATCATAACAGCAATGCTCCAAGGTCCAAACGCGCCTGGCTTTTAAAGGGAATGGGAGATGATCTCTTATTGGTTGATTGCATGTTACGCCCAAAACACACCTCTGATTAATGAAGACACTCAGTACAACCCTTTAGAACCAGGCGCCCGGACACTTTTTTTTTTTTCCGGCTGTCAAACTAGACGCAAACTGACGCGTGTTGTGTCTCTGTAGATCTACCGGGCGGAGAACCCCTTTGACTTCATGGAGAACATCTCTCTGGAGGGAAAGACCAACTTCTTTGAGAAGCGAGTGGGTGAGTACCAGAGGATGGGCGTGATGTCAGGCACCACAGACAACACCTTCAGGCTGGACGCAGACTTCTGAGACCGAGGTGGAGCCACGCACACTCAGCCACATGTTCACACGTCGGACGCCGCCACGCGCTTAAGCACAAACTCTAAACCAGGAGTAGAACGTTCTCAGTCTCTTCAAAGTGGAATCACTCCGAACTACATGCAGAAAAAGGTGTTTTATCTCAGGTGTTTTGAATTGCTATTTTATTATTAACTGAGCTTTTCAGCCAATCAGAGCGCAGACGGTATCTGCCTCCAAAACCTTATCTGGATAACTGCTGTTCGGATCAGACCCCTGTTTTTATAGTTTGTTTGTATAAAATGTGCTATATTAGTATATGTTTATAGTTTTTTTTGTTTGTTTTATAATTTGTACAGTAGTTTTATTTGTAATAAAGTCAAGATATACTATCTATTCTAAATGCCTCAATTTTGTTTATTACAGCATGTCCACTTTGATCAATAACGGCCTATTTATTTATTCCACTGGCCACAGCAGGAAAAATGGGTTTATTTGAAAAGTCTAAAATGTTGGTTTAATTATAATGTCTTGATACTAATGTTTCTTATCATTACTTCTTGGATTTTAAACAAAACTAAACATGTCCCCACTGAAGAGAGAACATGACAGATTTTTAAGTCAAATATTAGAAATAAAAGCTAACCTGGGAAAGAGCACTCGCTGATGACTCTAGAAAAACACTGACAGACTCAGATTAGTGTCTGATAACATTATGAAAGGATCCCTACAGAGATAGAGCTTCAAACCCTCTCTAAGACCTTTCTGTTTAACCAGAAACAGCTCTGAGGTCACTAGCTCTAAACCCACCAGACTCCATTTAAAAAAACACTACTTTTAGCGTGTATAGAGCCAACATATTTTCACATGTAAATCTGTAAACTATGTGTTCTATTTCAACCACAACTAGAGTTGTGATGGTTGGAAAAGTGCAAAGACGACCCAAAACGGCTTTTCATAGTTTTATTTTGTTTCTGTCGACTTTGAATGAAGTGTCTTTTGTGATGCTAAAATGACTGTTTATTTACATGGAGTCTGGTGGGTTTAGCGAACGCAATTTCTTGATTGTGGAATTGACAAACAAGAAGTCAAGTTGCAGTATAACCACACTATAAACATTCAACATGGGAGAATCCCTAAAGGATATTTTGTGAAAGGCACTAATTAAAAGCTCCAAACTGGATTATTCTTGCGGAGAAATACCGATTAAATTAGAGTCGCGTGGATCTACATCAATCATTGAATCATACGGAATCATAAGACTTGAATTTAACCTCCTACCAAAACATCTGCAGTCTACTGAGGAGCGGTCCGCTACGTCATCACGCCCTACTACAATCTGTATTTTAATAAACTTATTCAAACTATAAAAAGTAGAAATTAACTACTGTTAAACGTAGTTTATTTTACATTAGTGTCGATTAAAAGGGAACATTTTTAACTTCTGTATAAATAGTATTTCCGGTTTGGCTCATCCTTTTATTGTATTAGCCGTGCTGACGTCAAATAAGGAAGACAACAAAAGTTCGGGCTAGCTTCACGTTGCTGCTCTTCTGTTCCGAAAATGTCCGCAACAACCCCGAGACAGACGTTTTTGAACCCGGTAAGATACTTTCTGTCTTTATCTTAGGTCCATTTATCGTCATCGATTAATTTTTAAGTGTCATTAATGTTTAATTGACTTATTATTGAGGATTTAGCCGGTGAGCAGGCAAGCTAGCATCTATGCTAACCGCCCAATCGCTTCATCCGCTGCGCAGTGTCATCAATATTTAATAATGTGACGGTGTCTTATAACGTGTCTTAAAAAAACTTAACTCAATTTGATAGTATTCCTGGTGAATTCGGCACAATTTAATCCATTAAATAACTTATTTCAGTAAAATGTGCCGCTGAAAGGTATGTTCCAGACTGCTCCAGACGTTAACTGCGTCTGACTGACTAATTTATACTTCATTTTATCTGCAATTGGTTCAATATGGGAGTGTTTCATCGGTGCCGAATTAAAAAGCGCTTCTTTATAGTTTGTGTAACGACTTAGGTTAAGTCATTTTTTTCACACGCATATGGGAAACGCAATGAAATATTAAAATATTCATAATTTCTAATAGTTTGGTGTCGATAAAAGAAACCATGTTCTATAGACCCACCAGACTCCATGTAAATAATCACTACTTTTAGTGTGTATAGAGCAAACATATTTCCACATGTAAATGGGTGAATTAAGAGTTTATTTCAACCACAACTAGAGTTGTGATGGTTGGAAAAGTGGAAAGATGAACCAAAACGGCTTTTCATAGTTTGTATCTTTGTAAGTTGTTTATGTTCTGTGAAACAAACTAAACTATTAGTTTGTTTGTCAGGGACAACACATAAAGGCTACTGATGTAACAGTATGTGGGACTTGTAGCCATCCTCGTCCCTCGTTAGGCTTTGAGACGTGACACACATGGTAAAACTATTAAACAGACATACAAACTAACAATAACACTAAGCAAACATGGAGCAGCAGCTGCAGACAGTATACACATAAAGACCAACGGTACAGCCGACTGACGCAGCTACCTCGATGGTTAGAAGCAGACAATTAGATTAGATTACATTTTATTGTCTTTGCACAAGTAAGGACATTTTAGTTTCAGTTTAACATCTAACCAGTAGTGTGCAATCATTAACAGTGCTTTTTCTTTATAGCAGTGCTTAAAAAAGACATAAAAACACAGAATGCAGTATGTGTATGTATGTATGTATATATGTGTATATACATACATGTATGTATGTATATGTATGTGTATGTATGTATATGTATGTGTATGTGTATGTGTATATATATATATATATATATATATATATGTATGTATGTATGTATGTATGTATGTATGTATGTATGTATGTATGTATGTATGTATGTATGTATGTATGTATGTATGTATATATATATATATTAGGGCTGTCAAATGATTAAAATTTTTAATCAAATTAATCAGAATTTTCAGTGGATTAATCATGATTAATCACTATTTGCAATTTCACCTGAATCCTAACCATTTTTTTCTGAAATGCATACCAAAAGATACTAGTGCTGTCAAGCGATTAAAATATTTAATCGCATTAATGTCATAGTTAACTCGCTATTAATCGCAATTAATCGCACATTTTTTATCTATTCTAAATGTTCCTTGATTTCTTTTTGTCCCATTATATTTTCTCATTTTAATTCTCTTATCAGCATGGAAAAGTAGATTGGCTGCTTTGTGACAATGTTTTTTTATTGAAAACAACATTGTCATATACGTTATGTTCAATTTCACACTAACATTAACACTTGGATCTAATAATCTGTCACATAATGTAACGCTGTTACCTCGATGTTCCATTGCAGGTAGTACTGCAGATAGTCCTGCAGATAGTACTACAGGTAGTACTGCCTCATTTGTTTCTCTCACTGACTGTAGAGTCACTACTCGCTCGCTCTGAAGATAATCGCCGTCACGAGCCTACAAGCTACGCGGCTAGCAAGCTAAAACCGGCCGAGGCTTGTGTCTGTTTTGTTTGCGGTCTGCGAAATTACAAGACCCGCCCTTCAATCACTACTATTGGCCAGGCGTCGAAGGTAACGTAACTCTATTTGTTCAGGTCCTATCCCCTGACCAATCCACTATCCTCACCACTCGCGGTGAAATGCCTAAACCAAACCAATCAGCTGCTTCGTAGGGCGGGACATGGCGTGGCCATAGACAGTTAAAGAAGTGGACTAACAGATCCCGTTGCTCTCTCTATGCGTTACTCGTGCGTTAAAAAAATTATCGGCATTAAAATGGGTTTGCGTTAACGCCGTTAATAACGCGTTAAACTGACAGCCCTAATATATATATATATATGTATATGTATATATGTGTATATATATATATATGTGTGTGTGTGTATATATATATATATATATATATATATATATATATATATATAGTGTGTATGTATATATGTATGTGTATATATATATATATATATATATATATATATATGTGTGTGTATATGTATGTATGTATATGTGTGTGTGTGTGTGTATATATGTGTGTGTGTGTATACATACATACACACACACACACACATATATATATATATATATATATATATATATATATATATATATATATATATATATATATATGTGTGTGTGTATGTATGTATGTATACCGCCAGAAGTTCGTTACCTTTAGGGCTGCAGCTATCGATTATTTTAGTAATTGAGTATTCGACCGATTATGCCATTGGATAAGAAACTCTTTTGTTTAACTTTGTTTAGTTTTCTCTTGTTTTTTGTAATCTACCTCCCCTGTAAAGCGACTTTGAGTCTATGAAATATATATATATATATAAATTCATTTATTATTATATTTAATTGAAGAACAATAATATACAATAGTTTGGTTTCATTTTCGTAAAAAGTAACATTTGTATTGCCTACATTGCTTACAATATCATCTCTCAACAAACTGAAGATATTAAGTGCATTTAAGTGCCATATTACATTGTTTTTAAAGAAAACGTTTTCTGAAATGCAACAACAACCTCAAACTAGAAAATGCATTTCCTGCAGAAAATGCGTGGGAATGCTGAATAGCTAAATTGCTAAAGCTAAAGTGGATGAATAGCTTAAATCCGTAAGAAGAAGCTGAAGTAGTGAGAATAGGTGGAAAAGTATGAATGGACATCAATTTCATTAAAAACAGCTGAAAAACACCACTAATGTATAAAATGTGTGCAATATTAAAAGGCTTTTTGAAAAGCTCATGCTGAACTGAATTGAATGAATTGAAAATCATGAATAATTATGGAAGACTTAAAAATGCTGTGAGAGACATTAATGAAAATGCAGAAATATGAAACATTGTTTGAAAAATCTCAAATGGATAGCAGTGCACTGCTGTACAAACTTTGAAGTTTGAACTTGAACTGCATATAACCTAAGCTCTCAAATACATTTCTGAAGAAAAGCTGGAAGCTAAATACTGTCAAAAGTGAAAATTCAAATAACTTGACTAAAAAGGCTGAAAATAGAGAGAGATAGCTAGAGAGAGAGAAAAAAAGAGAAGGAGAGTGAGAGAGTGAGAGGGATAGAAAGAAAGAGAGCAAAAGGGAGAGAGAGAGAGAGGAAGAGAGCGGGACAGGGAAAGTAGAGAGATAGCGAGAGAGGGAGAGGGTAAGAGAAGGAGAAAGGGGGGGAGAGAGAGGGACAAAAAGAGTGAGAGAAAGAAAGAGAAAAGAGACAGCTAGAGAGAGAGAGAATGGAAGAGAGAGGAAGAGAAAGACAGCGACTTCCAATTGCTGGAAGTTCAAATAAATTGACTAAAAAGGCTGAAAGTATGAATTATTTGTATTACTACCAGACAGGTCCATAGCATACAACAAGTGTGTGTGTGTGTGTGTGTGTGTGTGTGTGTGTGTGTGTGTGTGTGTGTGCATTTGTGTTTGTATGTGTGTGTGAGTGTAGGTGTGTGTGTGTGTGTGTGTGTGTGTGTGCATTTGTGTTTGGATGTGTGTGTATGTGTGTTTGCGTGTGTGTGTGTCTGTGCATTTGGATGTGTGTGTGTGTCTGTGCATTTGGATGTGTGTGTGTGTGTTTGCTTGTTAGCTGAATTGTTTGTGAACATTTTAAAGTTTGTTTGGTGTCTGTAGGTGAAAGTATGAAGGAGCTGAAACGTTTGGGAGCGGAAGAAGATTTGAAGGATTTGAAGCTTCTTCTCATTGACTTTAATGTTAAAATAAAATGCTTAAAAGCTTAATATTTAAAAAAGTATAAATAGTAGAAAAAAAGTTGAAGAAGTCCCATCGTCTGCTGAAAGAGCTGAAGATTTTAAAAGTTGAATGGTTTAAATAGCTGAAAGTATGCAGAAGTTACGGAGTGCCAAAAAACGTACGGAATAATAAGAAGAAGCAGAAAAATAAAGAACAGAATAACAATAGGTGGGAATGCTGAATCAGCATTCCCACCAACTAAGGCATACATAAAATACATTACCTTAAGTTATGCAACTTAACTTTAAGAACTACAAATTTCAACCTGACACTGATCTGTATATAGGCCTATATGTAAATATTAGTTATACTCAACTTATTTTCATTTATATATTTGATTACAATGTCACGCACTGTTACACTTATGGTAGTAGATCGTTGATGAATGGTGCGCAACAATCAGCTGTTTTTCCAAAGGGATAGTCAACAAGTCTCCTCTTTAGATCAGATTGTGGTCACCACTATGTATTTTCTTGTCTTTGATTTTGGTAGTTGTTGTGTTTGGTGTAGTTTCACCGTCCACATCAGTCTGGGGAGTCTGCTCTGGAGGCGGGATCAACGGGTATAGTTCAGATGACTGTACGCAATTGGATAGTCCTTTAACCAATCAGATCAACGATCCGGGTGACGTAGCAACAACAGCGGCATCAACGGGTTGCTGCGCTTCGGTGGCCGCCATGTTGAATGTAAACAAGAAGCTGCTTGGTCGCTTCTCTATCGTCATCGTGTTAAACCCGCCAATAGCGCGGCAGGTGGATAAGCCAGTTTGTGATTGGTTCCCGCAGATTTGTTACGGAAGCAGGAGAGATAAACATACAGGTTTCCAGGCCGAGCTGCAGGGAGAAGTCAAAGAGTTGACAAAAGGCAATGCGAGACTAGTCTTGTCAGATGTTTCCAGATGTTTAGTTTTGTTCCCTCCCCTCTGACAAGGCGATTCCCTTCGCTGGGACGATCCTGGGCGGTCTGTTGCCGGGGGAGATGGTTCTCATTCAGGGCTCAGTGCCGTCTGATGCTGACAGGTGAGGACTCGCAACACACCTTCACATAAAGTATAAAACCTGCTCCATCCACCTGTGTTCACTAGGGCTGGACACACACACACACACAAAACTCTTCTTTTTAGGCACGTGTGTCGAAACCAAACATGTCTGAAAGTATTCACACAGACATAAAGAAGTATATTTCAGTGTGTGTACTCGTGTCGTCCCTGCAGGTTCCAGGTAGACTTCACGTGTGGCAGCAGCGTGAAGCCGCGGGCCGACGTGGCGTTCCACTTCAACCCACGGTTCAAGAGGTCGCCGTGTGTCGTGTGCAACTCGCTGCAGAGCGAGCGCTGGGGCCGAGAGGAGATCCTGTACGTCAAACCCTTCGCCGTCGGGGAGACGTTCGAGCTCATCATCCTCGTCCTCAAAGACACGTTTAAGGTCAGAGATGAGCTGCAATGAAGCTTTTTAGATGTTTTTTTTAATATGTAAGTATATATAAATGAATCATGTTAATGCAAAGTAAACTAGTTGTATCTATCAATAACACACAGAAACATCAGATTATTGTGTGTGTGTGTGTGTGTGTGTGTGTAAGTCTGTGTGCGTGCGTGTGCGCTTCTTGTGCTATGAAATAGAATCCTGCCAGCGCCGCTGACTTTAACCACATGAAGCTGAGAATACTTGTGTACTTTTGTACAGTAAGGTTTTAAATGCAGGACTTTTGTGTGCGTATTTGTGTATATCAGTGTTGTACTGCTACTATCCTTGAGTATTTGAGTACTTGTGCTGCAGGTGGCGGTGAACGGAGCTCATCTTCTGGAGTATAAACACCGCGTGGAGCTGGAGCGAGTCGACACTCTGTCCATCTCTGGGAAGGTCCACGTGGAAGCTGTGGGCGTCCTGCCGAGCCCCGTGAGTCTCTCTCCACTCAGAGCGTTCACAGCTCTTCATGTGATCACACTCGTGATGAAGATGAATAACATGTTGTGTTATTTTTAGGTTGAAGTTTCATCCACAGTCAGTCTGACCAATCAGGAACAACCACAGATGAGTCAGAAACTTCTTCAGACGGTAAGTGTGTTCCTAGCATTTATTATCTATTTTTAAATTATTTTTATTACACTTTTAAAGACAAATGTACAAACAAATACGAAATACATACAACAGTTGTTTATCTCAGCACTGTATAGTACAGATAGCACACTACAGGCATAAGGAGTATGTTATCTTATGTAGACAAGAAAAACCCTCTCAGTCCAGCTAGTTATCACTCCAGCCATCCACCCAGCGGTGTAGTATACGTGATACGCAGGTATACGTAGTATACCCACTAAGAACGCTCCAGGATATCCGTATACCCTCTTAAAAATGCCCAATGACACGTAACAACATACTTTGCATTTTAATTTTGATATATTTTCATAAACTGTGTTTTTCTTCTTCACAAGGCTAAATAAAGGTATTTCCTCCATAAATTGGTGCACAAAAGTGTATCAGAATGCTGGAAATGAAATCGTTGACGCTTAAAACGTCCTTAGGAGAGGACACCCAGACTCCCCACTATTGAATGCCCCCATAAAAGGCCCATTCTGGCCCATATATACAGTATAGGCCCAGACATATACAGTACAGTATACCCACTACACTACATTAGACTACACCACTGCATCACATCCATATTGTTTAATTCTCATGGAAATTGAAGAAAACGCTCCAAATTTTCCAAAACTTGTCAAGCGTATTTTTTAGTTGTGTAACTTAACTTTTATGAAGCAAAGTGAAAAGTCATTCCCCTCAACCGTTGCGATGTGCCGCAAGGTGTGTCCGATTTCCATGAGCAAGCAATGCATCGTTTGGCTTCTAAAAAACAAATATTCAGTAGAGATCTAACTCTGTTAGAGGTTATAAAGCCATCTGAGTAGAGATT
The DNA here is from genome assembly GCA_023631565.1 of Gymnocephalus cernua. NCBI lineage: Eukaryota > Metazoa > Chordata > Actinopteri > Perciformes > Percidae > Gymnocephalus > Gymnocephalus cernua. The sequence goes on from CM042440.1 coordinate 33,278,219, forward strand.
TAATAAGCATAATTCAGTCAGGTAGTCAGGCGCCGAGTGTGATCTTAGCCTGTCGTAACCTTTTAGCTCAGGTTAGGTAGTCAGGTGATTTGAAGGACATCAAGCATTTGAAGAAACTCCAGGAAATGACATCACAATACACACAAATACCAGTAGAGAGAAGTCCCTCCCCTACAAGATAGGGATAAAGTATGAATGGTAGTGAACGGGGACAGACAAATAATGTTATGATCCCGTTTGAATTGAGCCATGAATTACACACATGATGTTCATCAGTTTAAAAGGTAATTTATCAAGTGAAGGAAGTCTCAGTTTTTTGTTAGACTGTTGAAGTATCAGACTGTGAAAATACTACACATTCACCTGGATGACGTCTCTCTGAAGCTAAGATGTCTGTGTGGATCGTACCGGGATGTAACGTTATAGTGTGTGTGTGTGTGTGTGGATGTGATCACATGACCTGAACAGGTGGATCAATATCTGTATGAATTTTAATTATTTGTTTGTTTTGATTTGTCTTACAGCCCATTATATCCTCTACAGGAGACTTGGTGAGTTATTTACATGACTCTAAAGTCTTTTAACACATTTCTTTTCCTTCCCCTTTTGATTTTTTTTTTCTTTCTTTAACTCGTCCCCAAAACTAGAGATATGAGGCTTTGTTTCTTTCCCTAAAGCCTCTGACCCACCAACCAGCCGGCCGACCGTCGGCAGTAGAGCCAGTCGGACTGATCAGTCTCCCCGAGTCGGTCCAAAAAGTTCCTCAGAACACACCGAAGAGACGCCGACTTGAGCGTACGTTCTGCACGTGTAGACTGTCATGGAGACGGCAGGTGGCGCTAATCTGTCGGCCAAAAAATTAAAACCGGAAATGACGAACGCGTCATGTGGGTCTGGCAGACCATAATGGCGGCTCGTTCAGAATCCGATCTCATATTCTACTAAAAATATTTCACCGTAACGTGTTTCTGAAAACATTTTAAGGAGAAATCGGCCGTGCAGTTGCTGAATCTGTCTTCATTTCAGATCAACAAAGGTCAGTTTAAAAGATTTTCATCAGATCAGGCGATCGTCACGCTCACGTAAGTGCACTGATTCGCTAGTCAAGGGTTAGAACTCCACCAATCAGATTGGTCATTGAGTCCGACTGGATGCCGACGGCTCCTCCGACTGACAACGACACAGAACACACCGAACAGACTCGAGTCACCGACCTCGCCAGACTGTCAGACGGCCGATTATCGGGTTGGTGTGTCAGGGCTTTAAGCTGTTTACACGGCTAATGGAAGTGCATATTGCACACACACAGACACAAACACACAGACTAATATTCCTGTCTACATGCAGCCGTGTAAAACAGGATCTTTCCAGCGCGTTCCAGCGGGGGAGGACTAGTTGGAGCATGTGAACACAGCGTCTCTCTGTAGATATCCGAGTCTCAGATCATGTTTAATAGTAGCTGTATGTTTCTCCTTCTTATCTTTTGACCGTGCGTCTCTACCACGGCCCTGCAAACTGTGTTTGTGTCCAGCTAGCAACGCACAGAGCTAACCGTACGCCGTAAACAGGCCGTTAACTGTTGCAAACTGCAGTAAAAACCACCGATCCAGACGCAGACTCCTAATGTGCTGTAAACATGTCCGAAGAATGCCAAATACCAGATTATCACACACGTCTTCATCAGAAAATGGTCTTATTCTGAATAACCAAACAGAATATGCTGTTTAACTGAATCATATTCAGAATATTGTCATATTTGTGTCTGATATTGTGTTTGTTCAGAGTATTCCCTTCTTAGGGGAGCTGGATCAAGGTCTCAGTGTTGGACGCAGCATCGCTATTAAAGGAGTAGCCAATCACAGCGCTCAGGGGTAAACTACACCTGTCTGTTTTTCTCTCTCTCTCTCTCTCTCTCTCTCTCTCTGTCTGTGTCTCTTTTGTCTTTGTTGTAAACTAATGACCTACATCTCCATCCATACTGTATGTGGCTGCACATTGTGTTTAGTGTCATTGACAATAAAGTTGAGTTGAATGTGTTCCAGTTTGGCTGTGAACCTGCGAGTGTCCGGCAGCAACGACATCGCTCTGCATCTCAACCCTCGAGTGAACAAAGAGCTCTTCGTCAGGAACTCCTTCATCTCCGGGTGCTGGGGCCCCGAGGAGAAGACGCTGGACTCCTTCCCCTTCAGGGCGGGGGGGTACTTTGAGGTACCGCACCATCACTACGGTCGGGTATCAGTTGGGTCTTTTTTACCGATTCCGATATCTTTAAAAAAAGAGTTCACAAGTTCACTATAAGCTGTAAGATTCTCTCTTCTAGACATACAAACACTATAATATGATTCATTCATCATCTTTTTGTCAACATACTTTTCGACATACTATACTATGACTTTTTATTACATACTATACTATGACTTTTTATGACATGTTTTGACATACTATGCTATTGGTGTTTCTCAATCTAGAGATTAACATGGTTTTATATCAGTTAGCCTAATAGCTGGTTTGATTTGCACTGAGAGATGATTTTATGTTAAGTACCCCATGCCTATCTCTAGGTATGGTGAAGGGTATGTGATGATGTGGGGGCCAAGGGAACTTTATCAGGATGCATAGTATCCTGGATCCATGAAGTAACTGGCCTTTCAAAATAAAAGCCTGCCTGCTGCCTCTATGGGAGTTTAACATAGGGGTGTACTCACTTATGCCTCCTGTATTTTAAGGAAGAACATTTATTTATTTACGATACATTATTCATTCACAAAAAAAACGTATGAGCACCACTATACTATACTATGACTTTTTATGACAAAAACCTCGAAAACAAATCTTAGAAAAGCGGCCAAAACGTTGACAAAAATTGCCCAAAATAAACTAAAAGGGAAGAAAAACAAAAAAAAGCCCAGTTGTGATTATTGTTTGTATGAATACACCTGTGAATAATAATAATACGTGTTTTTCCGTTGCAGATGATCATCCTGTGTAACTCTCAGCAGTTCCGCGTGGCCGTTAACGGGCAGCACCAGCTGGACTACAAACACCGCGTCCCGGACCTGAGGCGCATCACACAGCTGGAGGTGCTGGGAGACGTCACGCTGAACGCCGTCAACATCCTCTGAACCCGCACGCCGTCAACGCCCTCTGAACCTGTCTCTCTCTCTCTCTCTCTCTCTGTCTGTCTCTCTCTCTCTCTCTGTCTGTCTCTCTGTGTGTCTGTCTTTGTTAATAAGTCGATCGACAGACAAAACATTAACAAACTATTTTGATAATCGATGAAGTAATTTTTCATGCAAGAATAACAGAACATGCTACTTTGAGCCTCTCGTATATGGAGGTTTCCTGATCTTTTCTTTTTGATATCTCATTCAACTGAATATTTTTATTTTTGTTGGACTAACTGACTGAGAAACTGGGATTGACATTTTGAAAATGATTAATTGATCTGCAGTTTAATCAGTAATGAAATGAATGGTAAGTTGTTGCCTTAGTCCTTTCTTATCAGTGTCAGATGTAAACAAACTATTTTATAGTTTTGCAGACTGTAAAGTCTTTGAAAGTGTTTTTAAAAAGGTCTTTTGACCATTGACACGTCTGTATACTTTCAATGTTTAGCTTTAAATCACATGAACGCCTCAGACTTTAAAGGTAATGAAATGTAATGAAACTGTAATGAAGGGGAAAGTTCCAGAAACATATCAACTACTCTCTGATGTACCTGTGTCCAGATCAAATAAACTAACCATGTGAACCGTTCGTAGACCTGCTGAAGTTCTTCTGTTTATCTTTCCACACACACAATTTTGTTTGTATAAATGAAAGTACGTTTATACGAAAGTATGTATGAAAAATCCATTCATACATGGACACATTCATGCATACAAGAGGGTGTAACAACAATTAAGGCCTTTAAAAAATACTTCACTGTCGAAGATATTGACCACTGGACAAATGGCTGCATTTTGATCTTTGATACTATACTATGACTTTTTTCGACATACTATACTATGATTTTTTTATGACTTTTTGTGACATACTATAGTATGATTTTTTTATGACTTTTTGTGACATAATATAGTATGATTTTTTTATGACTTTTTGTGACATACTAGACTGACTTTTCGACAGTGAAGTGGGAGTCCTACATCACCGCTCAGCAGAGGATGTACTTCCTACGGCAACTGCAGAAACTTAACTTAACTAAACTTAAACTGGCCTACCACAAGAGCTATTGGCCATCTTCTACACTGCTGCCATTGAATCCATCCTCTGCACATCCATCAGCGTTTGGTTTGGGGCAACCACAAAACAGGACAAACGCACACTACTACACAATTCGGACAGCTGAAAACATCATTGGTGCCCCCCTTGATATTATGTCTTATTTGTATTTATGTATATTATGTTGATATGTGCCTATATGTATGTTGTTGTCTCTATTGTACAGTATGTTACTACTACATGTCTATTTGTTGAATGTATAGAGAGTTAAGTCAAATTCCTTGTGTATGTAAGTATACTTGGCCCATCAAACTGATTCTGATGACTTTTTTCGACGTACTATACTATGACTTTTTTTTAATCGCTTCAGATAAGGAAAAACTTCAATGGGGAAACATCAAAGAAAAATCTCAGAAAGAGAAACTGAGGAAAACGGACAGACGGAAGCAAATGTGAAGTTTACAGAATTGCCCACATACTGAAATAAAAGTATTGACAGTTCATACAACAAAAAGTACACATAAAAAGTAAACATTTGAGGAAAATTGATTCTTTCAAATGTCAACCAGCTCAAGATTGGGCTTTGACAGGAGCACTTTCCAGATGTCACCAAACAGCTGGAGACTGGGCTGTACTATGATGATGATGATCATAGGGTGACAGTAACACTAATCACTGTACCTGTAGCTTTTTTGTTCTTGCAAAATGTAATTTCAGACATTTAATATATCTCAACATTTCAGCTTTAGCGCCAAATTATCTCTTCACACGTTGCTCTAGAAAAATTGTCGGCGTCACTTTACAGAAAGGTGAGTTTGTTCTGAACATTTTGATATAAAACATGTAATCAATTATACAAAACATTTATACTCAAAAAAAAAAAAAAAAAAAATAGATGTGAAAATGCCCTCAGACCTCAGAGGGTTAGAGAATAAAAAAAAAAAAAAAAAAGTGTCCGACTTGATTTTTTTAGCTTCTGACTTAAAAACAAACAGATTTAATAACTAATGAAATGATTTGTTTTCTAAAGACAAGAAACTACAACCAGGTTTTCGTTTATACAAAACTTTTATTACAAGACCAAAAGGAATCACTAAAAATAATAAACTTAATATACATATTTTACAAAAAACCCCTAAAAACACAACTCTACTTTAAGAGTAAAATATAATTTACATTTATTACAAAATAAAAATTTACAAATCAAACCGCCGCCATCGGTTTAAAAAGTCTCATTTCATCCTGATGGATCTCCGCGATAAAACTGTTCTGTACAAGAGTCTGTATTTATCTGCTATATATATATATATATATATTTGTATTGAAGACTTTCCCAGCATGCACTGGGTGAGAGGTATACACCAAGGTTGAATAAGACATTCCCAGCATGCACTGGGTGAGAGGTATAGACCAGTGTTAACACGACTGGTTGAATGCGAGTGTGAACATGTGGCTGAGTGTGCGTGGCTCCACCTCGGTCTCAGAAGTCTGCGTCCAGCCTGAAGGTGTTGTCTGTGGTGCCTGACATCACGCCCATCCTCTGGTACTCACCCACTCGCTTCTCAAAGAAGTTGGTCTTTCCCTCCAGAGAGATGTTCTCCATGAAGTCAAAGGGGTTCTCCGCCCGGTAGATCTACAGAGACACAACACGCGTCAGTTTGCGTCTAGTTTGACAGCCGGAAAAAAAAAAAAGTGTCCGTGTGCCGGGCGCCTGGTTCTAAAGGGTTGTACTGAGTGTCTTCATTAATCAGAGGTGTGTTTTGGGCGTAACATGCAATCAACCAATAAGAGATCATCTCCCATTCCCTTTAAAAGCCAGGCGCGTTTGGACCTTGGAGCATTGCTGTTATGATGGAGGATTTACACCCTAATATGTTTATTAGTAATCTTCTGCATGTGTGTGTGCTGCTGTGCGTCCCTGTGTGTGTAACAAGCATAGTGTGCACGTGCTGTGCACGAGCCTCGGAGCATTTTACTAATGTGCTGTTAAAATAATGAAATGCTAAATTAATTAAATTCAACCCCTATATCACAACAAAACACAGAAGAAATGACTTTCAAAGTAGAATTTAAGTGTGAAATCTGAGTTTTGGCTCACAGGAATGTCTTGTAAACACGTTTACGTTTCATTATTTGAAGCTGCGGCCCAGTTCAACATGAACATCCGTTGCGTAACGTTCTAGCTCCGCAGCAGAATGTCTTTAGATTTAGACTTGAGAGACGGTCTGTTCAGGCGAGCGTCTGTGTCGTGCTGCTGTCGTTCTGTCAGCGGACCACTCGTCCTCCAATCAGAACGTGTGCAGCAGCACTCAGCCACCATCATTGGCTGAGGTCCGTACCCCTGCGCTTCTCATCATCACAGACCCGTCACTCTCACACGCCAACATGCTTCTGATTGGAGTTACCTTGGTGAAGCCGAGCTCCAGCATCAGTCTGTCGGCTACGAACTCAATGTACTGCTTCATCAGCTCGCAGTTCATCCCGATCAGCTTCACCGGCAGAGCCTCCGTCAGGAACTCCTGATGGGGGGGGGAGAGACACCTTTAAAACCAGTTCAACATCAGGGTGTAAATCACAAGTTTGATCCCGATATCAACGATACGATACATAATCAACGATACGATATCTGCTGATATCTTAAAGTCACGGTATGATTTTGATCCAGATAGTTGCATCGTTACATCTGTTGGTTTATTCTGTAATAAAATGATATTATAAAGTATATCAACATGTTTCTGTTCTTCGATGAATAATCCGACTGATTTCTCTTCCAGCACGTCGTTAGTCTGAGAGTCGACCGACCTGCTCGATCTCCACGGCGTTCCTGATGATCTTGGTGACGGTTTCTGCCGACGGTTTGTTCACCAGGTGTTTGAACATCAGACAGGCAAAGTCACAGTGCAGACCCTGAAACCAGCAACACACACCAGTTACACACGGGAACCATCAACACACACCAGTTACACACAGAGAAACCAGCAACACAAGCCAGTTACACACGGGAACCAGCAACACACACCAGTTACACACGGGAACCAGCAACACACACCAGTTACACACGGGAACCATCAACACACACCAGTTACACACGGGAACCAGCAACACACACCAGTTACACACGGGAACCAGCAACACACACCAGTTACACACGGGAACCATCAACACACACCAGTTACACACGGGAACCAGCAACACAAGCCAGTTACACACGGGAACCAGCAACATACACCAGTTACACACAGAAACCAGTCACACACACTAATGTATAATCAATAACGCGCGTGGTCACCTCGTCTCTGCTGATGAGCTCGTTGGAGAAGGTCAGGCCGGGCATCAGGCCTCTCTTCTTCAGCCAGAAGATGGCGGCGAAGGAACCGGAGAAGAAGATTCCCTCCACGGCGGCGAAGGCGACCACGCGCTCTCCTGGAGGAAGAACAGAGAGGATCAACAGCTGACACCAGACCAGCACCACTAACGCCACTTCCTGTCTGGCGTGTGTAAAGCGAGTACCGACTCTAGAAGCCTTGCGTGTACACGTGTGTCTTTACCGAATCCGGCGTTTTTGTTGCCGATCCAGTTGATGGCCCAGTCGGCCTTCTTCTTCACACACGGCAGAGTCTCGATGGCGTTGAACAGGTATTCTCTGTGGGACATTGAACACACCGTCACGGTGCTGCACTCAGTCAAAACGTGACACAGCTCGCGCTCAACGGGGGCCATCTACGCTACGAGGAGGTCGCTACGGGGACCACCAACAAACTTTCTAACTGGTGAGATGTGATTGTGATACGCACTACACGAGTGAGTACACAGCGTACTACATGCAAGTGTACTTCCAGAAGTATCTGAATTGAGACATCTAACGTACAAAAGAAGCGCAGTCACAAAGTGACTTGGCGTTGCGTAACGTTCTAGCTCGCAGCAGAAGGCGTCTTCTTTAGATTTAGACTTGAGAGCGTTTGAGGACGGTCTGTTCAGGCGAGCGTCTGTGTCGTGCTGCTGTCGTTCTGTCAGCGGACCACTCGTCCTCCAATCAGAACGTGTGCAGCAGCACTCAGCCACCATCATTGGCTGAGGTCCGTACCCCTGCGCTTCTCATCATCACAGACCCGTCACTCAAGCTGTACAGATTATAGAAGACGCTTAACGTTCTCGCTCTCAAAACAGACAAATTAAGGCTGAAAGTTTCTCGTACGTACAACATATATCGCAGATAAACTCTCAAAGATGATGTCATCTCCTGCGTAGGAAACTAAGTTTGGGAGAACATTAGCCCGCCTTTTGTTTCTACGCCCGCCGTACCGTCACACGCCAGTTTAGAGCAGCTGCGTGTGTGCGTGTCTCACCTCTCCGCTGGCTTCTTGATGTAGGTGTTGATGAGCAGACTGTACATCTCCGAGTGGATGTTCTCCATGGCGATCTGGAAACCATAGAAACACCTCGCCTCCGTCACCTGCACTTCCTGCGTGAAGCGCTCCACCTGGCGGTCACGGCGAGAACAGCGTTAATGTTTTGTTCGGTCTCCGATTTAACGGCCAGCTGACTTAAAATCCTTTAAGGAGACATTAATAACCGGTGTAACGTTGTGGCGCTGCTCACCAGGTTCTCGTTGACGATGCCGTCGCTGGCGGCGAAGAACGCCAACACGTGAGAGATGAAGTAGCGCTCCTCGTCCTTCAGAGACTCCCAGTGCTGCCCGTCCTTCGACAGATCCACCTACACAGACAGGAAGTGACATCGTCATGAGAGACTCAACTACAGAAACTCTCCGCCAACGGACGCTCTGATCATTTAGTCCACTAACGGGATGATTGTTCATTTAACGGACACATCTGGATGATTGTTCATTTAACGGACACATCTGGAAAACTATCCAAGAAGTTTCTTGGAAATTCTACAGCACATATTTGAATATTTTAACAGCATTTGTCAAGTAGACGGCGCCACGGTGGACCGTGGTCAGACACGTTTCCTATCAACCGGCCGATGACCTGAACTACCGCCGCGGCTCGTGACCTCCTATAATAAATATATATTAAGCGACTTTGAGTTATGAAAAGCGCTATATATAAATTCAATTTATTATTATTATTATATTATATTATACCTCCTCTGCGGTCCAGAAAGACGCCTCGGCCTTCTTGTACATCTGCCAGATGTCGTGGTACTGGATGGGGAAGACCACGAAGCGACGAGGGTTTTCCTTCAGCAGCGGCTCCTCCTCTTCCTCGCTGCTCGTCTTCACGGCTTTGGGCTGAGAGACACAAAACACCAGACTTACAAACTATATGTAATTAATAAGTTTATAAAGTTAGATTAGGCAACGCTATCATCCTTTAAACACAGTCAATGAGTGAATAAAGTTAACATGGATAAAGTACTAAAAAGTTAAGTTAAAGTAAGATTAGGTTAAACAGATTAAATTTAAATTACTTTACTTCATTCACTTATTGACTAGTTTCTTCTGTTATTCTGAGATTAAGATATTTACTGCTGCTCAGGATTAAAGAGGAAAATAATCTATTGTTCAGATATCTAACATCTGAATTTACTTCCAGCTGATCGTCCGCGTTTTGGCGCCAAAACTGACATTTTAGGCGCCATATGACCACAATAACCAAGCCGAACTGATCACCATTGACTTGGATATGAATGCAGATGATTTGTCTGATAAATGAGATGAAAACCTTGAAGATTTCAGCTGATTTTGGACTCACTCACCGCAGCGTCGTCGAAGATTTTTCGCGCGGTTTTAGACGCCAAGATACGGGTCGTGTTCAGGCTCGGTGGCTGCAAGAGAAACGACAAGAAATACTCAGAACTACTTAAAACTCTTTACTCAAAACGTATACATTCTGTTGGATCTGATCAGAGTGAAACACACATTAAAAGTTAGTTCAATCAGGCTGAAGAAGTGGGCAGCTACTCCAGGCTTCACTCAGAAATACGACAATTTAACATATCATCGCTTACCATCAAATGTAGAGACAATATATAACAAAGTTACACTTCGTTTTAGGCTATATATGTTATAGTAGTGTAATCGGCCATCATGGAGTGTATATAACTAGATGTCTGTATGTCAAATATTCAACTTGAAACTGCGGAGAACTGTAGCTAGCTACAGCGCTCCGTTAAGATAAACCTCACTTTAACGTTTAATCGCATATTGTCAAATGTAGTGACCACGTAGAAGATACATTAACACATTGCCCTAAGGTACTATAACGTTACAACTTAACGGCTGAGGCTAGAAGGCACGAAAACACAAAGTTATTAAAGTATTTTACCGTTTCTTACCGTATTTTCTTTGTTCAGCGACATGTTGTCCATCTTACTGCTGACTGAGTTTTCATTCTTCACGGAGAGAGGAGAGCGAGCAGAAAGCATGTTTATATCCTGGAGTTCACACGGACAGACAAATAAAAAGATAAGTTAACTTAAAACTAAAAGTCTGTGTAAAACAAAGAGAAGAAATCTAAACTAAAGAGCAGAGAAGACACAGAAGAAAAGCAGAAACTGAAGCGGATTCTGTTGTCCGCTCGCCCTTTTTATTGAAGTCTTGGCGCTAGAACGCAGCAGCCAATAGAAACGCAGCTCGTGCCGGCTCTTTAAAATGACGCTGCGACGGAGCCAATCAGACGGCGAGTAAAGCTCACGTGCTACTCGACTCGACCAGATGCGGGAAATTTCAAACAGCTGAGCAGCTTTGTGTCTGAGCGAGGTTACACAACTGCCATAAACCGATGTTACAAAACCTTTATTTAAAATGAGCGTTTACGCAACATATCTGATTTTGACAAAGACTCGCTGTTGTTATACATTAAAAACATTTAGACTGTGATTCAAACATAGCGTCATAAAGCTCTAAGTGAAGTTGAAATCCAAAAAGTTAAACAGACTTCCTTATTGTGCGCTCGTAATAGTTAAGTTTGCCTTTTTAAATAAGTATAGATGAGTTAAACGGTCATGTACACAACGTGCATAGTTACAACAATAGTGTCCTAATAAGTGTGACTGTGTTTAAAGTGTTAATTTCGGGTATTTCTGGTTTGTTTTCCCGCTTTCCCGCAATTCTTTGTTTACTGTCATCTTTAGGCGTTGTCATCCGGACAATTTAGCGCCAAAATAACTCATTTTACACACATACAGATACATTTTAAACTGTCATGAGACAACAAAGGAACATATCTGGGTGTCTTGTCTGCGGCCCCTCGAAATGATTTGATTTAATTCATAGACTGCAGAAATCACCAAACTCCACCAGACTCCATGTAAATAATCAGGACTTTTAGCGTGTATAGAGCCAGACTCCATGTAAATAATCACTACTTTTAGCGTGTATAGAGCCAGACTCCATGTAAATAATCACTACTTTTAGTGTGTATAGAGCCAGACTCCATGTAAATAATCACTACTTTTAGCGTGTATAGAGCCAGACTCCATGTAAATAATCAGGACTTTTAGCGTGTATAGAGCCAGCCCCAGCTAACAATTTTTGGTTCCCAAAACGTTTTGGTAACGTTTGTTTTTGGTTGCGGAAACGTTAGTTTTTGGTTAGTCTGTGGTTAGTTTTTGGTCCAAACGGCAAGTTTTGTGAACGTTTTGGAAACGTTAGTTTTTGGTTTGGTCGAACGTTCTCTGAACGTTCCATGAACGTTCGCCTAACGTTGTAACCTTTAGATAACGTTCCCCTAACGTTCGCCTAACGTTGTAACCTTTAGATAACGTTCTTCTAACGTTCCCTTAACGTTGTAACCTTCAGATAACGTTCCTCTAACGTTCGCCTAACGTTGTAACCTTTAGATAACGTTCTTCTAACGTTCCTCTAACGTTGTAACCTTTAGATAACGTTCCTCTAACGTTCCCCTAACGTTTAGATAACGTTGCCGTAACGTTCGTCTAACGTTGTAACCTTTAGATAACGTTCCCCTAACGTTTAGATAACGTTGCCGTAACGTTCGTCTAACGTTGTAACCTTTAGATAACGTTCCTCTAACGTTACCCTAACGTTAAGATAACGTTGCCGTAACGTTCGCCTAACGTTGTAACCTTTAGATAACGTTCCTCTAACGTTGTTTAGATAACGTTCCTCTAACGTCCCCCTAAGGTTGCAACCTTACATAACTGTGTGCATGAGCAGGAATGAATTACTATTGGCAGGAATGAATGAACAGGCAAACTTGATTGGATTTAAAACTTTAATATAAAATAAAAAATACAATATTAAAAAATACAACATTAACACAATATAAACAGGCCTGGAAAAATAAGCAAAAAATACAAATAAAAAAATGGAGTGGGATGTAGTGCAAATGTAAAAAAAACATATATATATATATTAGGGCTGTCAAATGATTAAAATGTTTAATCAAATTAATCAGAATTTTCAGTGGATTAATCATGATTAATCACTATTTGCAATTACACCTGAATCCTAACCATTTTTTTTCTGAAATGCATACCAAAAGATACTAGTGCTGTCAAGCGATTCAAATATTTAATCGCATTAATGTCATAGTTAACTCGCTATTAATCGCAATTAATCGCACATTTTTATCTATTCTAAATGTCCCTTGATTTCTTTTTGTCCCATTATATTTTCTCATTTTAATTCTCTTATCAGCATGGAAAAGTAGATTGGCTTGCTTTGTGACTGTTTTTTTATTGAAAACAACATTGTCATATATGTTATGTTCAATTTCACACTAACATTCACACTTGGATCTAATAATCTGTCACATAATGTAACGCTGTTACCTCGATTTTCCATTGCAGATAGTACTGCAGATAGTCCTGCAGATAGTACTGCAGGTAGTACTGCAGATAGTACTGCCTCATGCCTGAGGCGAGCGTGGCTGGTCCTACTGTCTATGGTCTCATAGCAACTGGTTTCCCGTGACTCATTTCCTGGTTCTCGTTCTCTTTCATAACCAACGTAAAATCAAGGAAAGGGTTTTCCTGCTCCAGGTTTCCCACCGTGGTCAGAAAGAACAGAGGAGACACTTTGTTTCTCTCACTGACTGTAGAGTCACTACTCGCTGAAAATAATCGCCGTCACGAGCCTACAAGCTACGCGGCTAGCAAGCTAAAACCGGCCGAGGCTTGTGTCTGTTTTGTTTGCGGTCTGCGAAATTACAAGACCCGCCCTTCAATCACTACTATTGGCCAGGCGTCGAAGGTAACGTAACTCCATTTGTTCAGGTCCTATCCCCTGACCAATCCACTATCCTCACCACTCGCGGTGAAATGCCTAAACCAAACCAATCAGCTGCTTCGTAGGGCGGGACATGGCGTGGCCATAGACAGTTAAAGAAGTGGACTAACAGATCCCGTTGCTCTCTCTATGCGTTACTCGTGCGTTAAAAAAAATTTTCGGCATTAAAATGGGTTTGCGTTAACGCCGTTAATAACGCGTTAAACTGACAGCCCTAATATATATATATATATATATATATATATATATACACACACACAAAAGAATACAGTGATCCAAAAAGTTCCATGGCTAGTCCTTCTCAGCTGGCCTAAAAAGAAAGAAACAAAAGTTTGATGTCATACTAAGAATCAACACATTGACAAAAGCAAGACTAATTGCCTTCTGTTTTTCACATCATATAGAAGAATTTCAATGTACCGTCTGTGTGGGGCAAACTTTAGCGCCAGCCCGATCAACTCCTCCACTCCTGCTGCAGTCAGCGTGGGGAAGCTCTTCTGAGAGGCCGCTAGAGTAGAAGTCAAAATGAAGCAAAGTTACAAGTCAAATTAAAACCTCTTATCAGCCAAGCTAAGCATAATACTGATGTGAACAATAAAATAGCACATGCCTGTTATAACCCTGCATATAGTCAGGTCATAGAAGGCCTTCTTTGCCTTTCTTCCCCGCAGGCTATACTGCTTCAGCACATCGTTGGTTGCCACTCGCCGTAGCATACGCCGGACTGTAGAGCCTGAGGTCGGACCTCCAAGCGTTGCCAGGAAAAGTTGCTTTCGAAAAACATATAGAAATACAAATTATACATGTGGAACAAAGTGGGGAGCTTGTACAATCTCATTTTGTAAGATAAGTCAGTTCAGTTATAATGATATTTGAAGTTATGCAATTATATAGTGTTGATCTTAGGGCACTTAAATACCATTTTGTTCCTCCTCTCCTGTTGACTGAGACTCCTGCAGCTCGGTGACTGTTGAGCAGGGCGACAGCAACATGTCATCGACTGGAGCAGAGGGAGGGGACTGGGAGCTCCTTAAGGGCATCAGCAGCTCATCCTTCTTTTCCTCATGTGTCCATCCGTTGTGCCATGCGGGTAATGATGTCCTCATGGCTATGGAAAAATGTATGGTTTTAGTTGTTATACATGATATACTTATACTGATATAAACAACTTAAGTGAGTCTTCTTACCTCTCATTTCCGTCTCCATGGCTGAGCCACCTCCCTCTGTGTGATGAGTTCTCCTGTTTACAACAACAAAACAGTTGAGTTACTCTCAAGGTCCTTGTCATGAAATTGTATTAATTGGAAATGGAAAATTCAAAGCAACTGTACCTTCAACTGGGTCCCAAGATGAAGTGGCAGGCCAAGCTTGTGTTACAATAGACCCCCCCCCCCCCAACTCTGGGCTACCAGCAGGTTCCCTGTGTGGTGTTGACTCATCTAAAAATAAAGTAGATGTAAATATTGGTCAGGTCACTTATGGTAGGTTTCTTGTACATGCAATTGCAAAAGATTAACCTATGCTGATACATTAGACACTCGCTAAAAACTAAACAAATCATCAGAACAGTAACGTGATATGCACCAGATTGAATGTCAGTAGTTTCATGGCAGGAAATATGCCTGTTTCTTAAATGCATGCATAAATGTAAACTTACAGACAGTCTGTCTGTCTGAGACAGGGCTTCCAGACACACGCTCCGTCCTGGAATGCTTTCTTCCTTGTGGAATGGATTCATCTGAAATAAAAGACCATGCAGTTTGTACTGATTGCAAAATAATATTTTAATTGTGTAAATAATGTTCACGTAGGTGTAATCATTATGTCGTGCTAGTTAACCTGCAGTTTCGTGAACAGAGCTTCTCTTAAAACATCCATGGCTTTATCTCTTATCCAGGTTACAGGCTTTACAGCATACAGCCCTCGGATGTATCGTAAGATGAGTGTTAAACTCTAAACCCACATCGGCTCTTAGGGACAGATAAGATATTAGCTACGTTAGCTAGCTACATTATTTAGCTTGAGCCCCCAGCAGTATGGGGAAGCGCTAATGACGTTGCGTCCACGTAAAAGGCTTTACAGCATACTTATGATACATCCGAGGGATGAATGTATCATAAGATAATAATACCATGGATGTATTAATAGAACACATGGTGAATTAGCTGCAGCCTCCAATTTGAACGTGCATTCAGTGAGTCCGACTGAGTTCAGCTCGACTCGCTGTATAATGCTGGCACCCATGTCAGAGCTTTCTTAAAGTTGTTTACCAAAATCTCTCACCTTGTTGTCCATGTTCCTGATGTCGTCTAAAACATCACCGAGGGAAAGTTCAGTCTCTGTCGCCAACGTTGATGTATCCATAGGCTAGCTAGCTAGCTGTTTCCCGCGTTAGCATTCGGGCTAGCACTGCTAGCCTAGCAGTCTTGAGCGGAGGACAGTCTGTTGACGGTCGACAATGTCTTTCTTGGCATCTTTGTCCTACCTTGCGTTATAACACCGCCGGTGAGGTGTAGTCAGCATATGTTTTAGTCAAT
>CM042440.1:33299193-33336693 GCA_023631565.1 Gymnocephalus cernua
AGTGTTGTGTAAGGTTTTTAAATTGTGCTGAAGTACCGTTCCCCGCCACATGATGTCCCTGTTGCTATGGTTACTCCGACTCCGCCAGCCTCTTGTTTTTATTGTGGGGTTTTTTTTTTTAATTAATATTTTTTTGGGTAGATCTTCTTCTTTGGCTTCTGTTGAATGTCGGTCAGTAAGGCAAGTGGGCGGGTTCCTCATCATCCAATGACGCGGGCTTCTCACCCATTGGTCACACCCCCTGAGCGCTGCCTCCGGATTGGATGATCGCTGTTACCGGGTGGTGTTGTATAACCCAACACGTAACAGAGCCGCTGTCGTCGAGCAGAAACTTAATATAGGACAATGTACGTGTTAGAGAAACGGATTGGACACTATAGGATATCTTTGGTGTGTGTTTATATAAAGAAATGCAGCCCTAAACGGATAAACCCCTTTAATGTTTTCCCGCTTTTGAAAGCTTTGACCTAAATTCCCACATGAACATCCAGAAAAGTAGGAAAATAATGATTCTTTTTCAAAATGGAGTTGACTTTAGTCATTTTTAATTCTGTACTTTGTTATATTAGACTGCAGACCATCACCAAACTCCAGCAGACTCCATGTAAATAATCACTACTTTTAGCATGTATAGAGCCAGACTCCATGTAAATAATCACTACTTTTAGCGTGTATAGAGCCAGACTCCATGTAAATAATCACTACTTTTAGCGTGTATAGAGCCAGACTCCATGTAAATAATCACTACTTTTAGTGTGTATAGTCAGACTCCATGTAAATAATCACTACTTTTAGTGTGTATAGAGCCAGACTCCATATAAATAATCAGTACTAGTACTTTTAGTGTGTATAGAGCCAGACTCCATGTAAATAATCACTACTTTTAGTGTGTATAGAGCCAGACTCCATATAAATAATCAGTACTAGTACTTTTAGTGTGTATAGAGCCAGACTCCATGTAAATAATCACTACTTTTAGCGTGTATAGAGCCAGACTCCATGTAAATTATCAGGACTTTTAGCGTGTATAGAGCCAGACTCCATGTAAATAATCACTACTTTTAGCGTGTATAGAGCCAGACTCCATGTAAATAATCAGGACTTTTAGCGTGTATAGAGCCAGACTCCATGTAAATAATCAGGACTTTTAGCGTGTATAGAGCCAGACTCCATGTAAATAATCAGGACTTTTAGCGTGTATAGAGCCAGCATATCTCCACATGTAAATGGGTGAATTAAGGGTTTATTCCAACCAGACCAGAGTGGTGATTGTTGGAACAGTGGAAAGACGAACCAAGACGGACTTTGGTAGTTTTATTTAGTTTCTGTCCACTTTGAATGAAGGGTGTTTTAAGATGATAAAAGTAGTGATTATTTACATGGAGTCTGGTGGGTTTGGTGATGGTGATTTTGGGGCTGTTCCATGGCAAAAAGGATCTTACTCTTTAACTAAAAAACTATGTCTGTAGGGATCCTTTCATAATGTTGTCAGACACTTAGAATAATAATCTGAGTCTGTCAGTGGCAACAACAGAACTTTTAGTGGACGCTAACTGACATTAGGTCCTACTTGAAAGAAATTGTCCCTGGACAATTCTTCAAAATTAACTAACAAAAAAAAATGTCAATGTAGTGACACACACACACACACACACAAAAACAAACTTAACTTCACACAAACATGTTTTTTTCATGGTAAATTGTTATTATAAAAGACATATCACCACCGCTTACAGGCAAATGTTCAGAAATGGGATTAATCCGATATAAGCCAATATTATTAAGAATAACATTTAATAATGAGGTATTTTCTTACTAAAAAAACAGCGCTTTTTCCTCAACAAATGTTTCTTAAATAATAATAATAATAATAATAATAATGTGTAAAGCAAAGATAGTAGGTAGTATCACAGTGAGGAATACTGTCCGCTGACATTTTTAAAATATCAATAACTCGTACGGTCAATAAATGCAGATTGGAAATACACGTAACATTCATATAGATATCAAGATATTTACAGTATTTACAGTCACAGAACTAGCCTAATAATGGCTAATAACCCTTGTGTTGTCTTCCATTTGACCCACGCATGCACGCACACACACACACACACACACAGTAACACACACACATCTACACACACACTGTAACACATACACACAAACATACGCACGCACGCAAGGCACAGACACACGTACGCACACACACACACACACACACACACACACACACACACACACACACACACACACACACACACACACACACACACACACACACACACACACACACACACACACACACACACACACACACACACACACACACACACACACACGTCTCTGGGGTAATTAAAGTAGTTAAAGAGAAACCCATATTTCTGATATAGATATTTTTAAAACGGGTCAAATTTGACCGGAAGACAACACAAAGGGATATAATAGAAGCACAATACATGATATGCTTTGGCAAAAATAATAATAAAAAAGCGAGCATACATACATTTAGCTAAACGTGACATTTACACAGGAAGTAAACATGATCATAGACGGAGAGAGACAGAGAGATAGTACAAAAACAAGCAAGATTATAAAATAAATCCAGTGCAAAGTCAGGTTTTTGTTGGTTTTCTGTCCGTGTTTGAATAGCAGCCTCCTCCTCCTTCTTCTTTTTCTCCTTCTTCTTCTTCCTCTTCTTCTTCTTCTTCCTCTTCTTCTTCTTCTTCTTCTTCTGAGTTTGTGTGGTTGTTGGAAATAAAATGTCCTGAGCAGGACGGGAAACTGGCTCCGTCCTTTTTGCTGGCTGCTCCGGCTACGTCTACATGAGTGAGTGAGTGTGTGTGTGTGTGTGTGTGTGTGTGTGTGTGTGTGTGTGTGTGTGTGTGTCCTAACATCCAGCCAACAGCTTGTAATGCTGTAACAAACGTTTCACAGTCAGTAACAGGGTTTAAAGTGAGTTTGTCGTGTTGTAACGGTGCTTCTGGTTCTGGTTCTGGTTGTAAACGTAGCCGGAGCTCAGCGACTGTTGTCGCCATGGTGACCAGCAGAGAGTCTGATTGGTAGAAAAGATCCTCCAGATGTGGAGCCGATTAAAAACAACCAGTCACAGTTTGACCCGACGCCGTCTGGTTGGCATCAGGTCAAACTGTGTCCCCCCCCACCCCCCTGAGTTGACCCCTGCGAGATCCGGATGAGCGTCAGTTAGCGGTGGAGACCAGCATGCCGACGGGAAGCGCGGCGCCTCTGTTTTGGCCCGTGGGCGACGCCACCTTGTTGGCGTCTCGGGTCTCGGCGGGCCACGACACTGCCGACCTCTTGGTGGTCATGTGCCGCCGGGCGTGTTTGGTCAGGTGGTCACTGCGCATGAAGCGCCGGTCGCACACGGTGCAGACGAACTTCTTCTCGCCGGTGTGCGTCCGGCGGTGGCGGGAAAGCTCGTCGGAGCGGGCAAACTTTTTGTCACAGCCGTCCCAGTGACAGCTGAACGGCTTCTCGCCTGCAGAGAGAAGACATTTAGAAGAAAATTAGTGAACAAAATAAGAGAAGAAAATTAGTGAACAAAATAAACAACTAACAATTATTTTACATTGGATTATGTTCTGGAGTCCGACCGTCTGTGTGTGTGTCTGTGTGTCTGTGTGTGTGTGTGTGTATGCGCGTGTGTGTGTCTGTGTGTGTGTGTGTGATCCCACCTGTGTGCGTGCGCAGGTGAGCCTTCAGGTGCGAGCTCTTGAAGTACGTCTTCTTGCAGCCGGGGAAGTTGCAGACGTAGTTCCGTCTGCGGGAGAAGTCGGCCTGCGAGGTGCCGCCACCGGCCGCCGACGTCGGCATGAAGACGGGGGCCGGGGCCAGGGGGAGGAGCTTGGTGTTGCCCAGGGTTACGACGGTGGTCTGTTGGCCCGGTGGCGCCTGCGACACGGATGCCTGCGGGACCACGAACATCACGGCGCCCTGCAGCAGAGGCTGGGCGTGAGTCTGCATTTGAACCGGTGCCTGGAGGAAGGCGGAGATCATCCCCGTCCGGCCGCTCACCGGGAACACCTGGCAGAGAACCGGCGAGGAAGAGGAAGACACCGGAGAGGACGAGGGCGAGGAAGACAGCGGCGAGGAGTGAGGCGGAGGCGCTGAGGATGGAGGAGAGGACGGGCTGTCTAGAGATGGAGGAGCGCCGTCCTTCTCCTCTGGAAGAGTCCGTGGCGTGGAGGTTGCTGTCGGCTGCGCGGCGGCGGGTGGCGCCGGAGGAATGCTGAGGCTGTCGGCGGTGTGGCGGATAACGCTGGTGACCATCGCTCTGCCGGGGGGCGCCACGCACAACGACTCTGTCTGAGGTGGAAGCAGCGTTAATATAGTAAATACACACACACACACACACACACACAGTCACACACACACACACACAGTCACACACACACACAGACACACACAGTCACACACACACACAGACACACACAGAAAACTAACTCTAATGAAAATGTAAAAGTGTAATAATAATAAACCTTGGGTGGAGGTGCTGATGTCTTTGAGGAAGAGGAGGGTGGAGGCAGGCAGGTGTAGGAGTCACCGAGGAGGAGAGGGGGGGCAGGGCCCGGTAAGATGGGCCGGGACGCCGCCGGGCTTTGGGCCGTGGAGGACGAGGACGTTGCGGTGGCTTCGGCGAAGCTCGGACTGTGAGGTGGAGTCATACACTGAGGGAAGAAGGAGTTCAAGTTCAAGTTACTTTATTGTCTTTAGTTAGTTAATTAATTATTGTGCAGCGGATAGTATCGTACGAATCACACACAATACAGGGATTGTCTACCTTGCAGGCATAGTTACAAACCATAAAAAACAGTAAACAATCAATAAATAGTAAGTCAATAACTTATCTATGGTTTTTAGTAGAATGGCTCCAGGTACAAAAGAGTGTTCGGTTGGTTCTGAGTTTTAGGTGCTTAAAGGTCCCATGGCATGAAAATGTCCATTTATGAGTTTTTTTAAACATTACTATGAGTCCCCCCAGCCTGCCTATGGCCCCCCCAGTGGCTAGAAATGGTGATAGGTGTAAACCGAGCCCTGCGTATCCTGCTCTGCCTTTGAGAAAATGAAAGCTCAGATGGGCCAATCAGGAATCTTGCTCCTTGTGAGGTCATAAGGGGAAAGATTACCTCTCCTTTCTCTGCTTTACCCGCCCAGAGAATTTGGCCAACCCATGAGAAAGAGACTTTCAAACGAGCGAAGCATGGCAAGTTGGTCAAGGCCACTTCAGATACAGTGTTAGGGGACCACTAAGGTCTATATAAAAGAGACTTCAGATACAGTGTTAGGGGACCACTAAGGTCTATATAAAAGAGACTTCAGATACAGTATTAGGGGACCACTAAGGTCTATATAAAAGAGACTTCAGATACAGTGTTAGGGGACCACTGAGGTCTATATAAAAGAGACTTCAGATACAGTATTAGGGGACCACTAAGGTCTATATAAAAGAGACTTCAGATACAGTATTAGGGGACCACTGAGGTCTATATAAAAGAGACTTCAGATACAGTATTAGGGGACCACTGAGGTCTATATAAAAGAGACTTCAGATACAGTATTAGGGGACCACTAAGGTCTATATAAAAGAGACTTCAGATACAGTATTAGGGGACCACTAAGGTCTATATAAAAGAGACTTCAGATACAGTATTAGGGGACCACTAAAGTCTATATAAAAGAGACTTCAGGTACAGTATTAGGGGACCACTAAGGTCTATATAAAAGAGACTTCAGGTACAGTATTAGGGGACCATAAGGCCTATATAAAAGAGACTTCAGATACAGTATTAGAGGACCACTAAGGTCTATATAAAAGAGACTTCAGATACAGTATTAGGGGACCACTAAGGTCTATATAAAAGAGACTTCAGATACAGTATTAGGGGACCACTGGTCTATATAAAAGAGACTTCAGATACAGTATTAGGGGACCACTAAGGTCTATATAAAAGAGACTTCAGATACAGTATTAGGGGACCACTAAGGTCTATATAAAAGAGTCTTTAGATACAGTATTAGGGGACCACTAAGGTCTATATAAAAGAGACTTCAGATACAGTGTTAGGGGACCACTAAGGTCTATATAAAAGAGACTTCAGATACAGTATTAGGGGACCACTAAGGTCTATATAAAAGAGACTTCAGATACAGTATTAGGGGACCACTAAGGTCTATATAAAAGAGTCTTTAGATACAGTATTAGGGGACCACTAAGGTCTATATAAAAGAGACTTCAGATACAGTATTAGGGGACCACTAAGGTCTATATAAAAGAGACTTCAGATACAGTATTAGGGGACCACTAAGGTCTATATAAAAGAGACTTCAGATACAGTATTAGGGGACCACTGAGGTCTATATAAAAGAGACTTCAGATACAGTATTAGGGGACCACTAAGGTCTATATAAAAGAGACTTCAGATACAGTATTAGGGGACCACTAAGGTCTATATAAAAGAGACTTCAGATACAGTATTAGGGGACCACTAAGGTCTATATAAAAGAGACTTCAGATACAGTATTAGGGGACCACTAAAGTCTATATAAAAGAGACTTCAGGTACAGTATTAGGGGACCACTAAGGTCTATATAAAAGAGACTTCAGGTACAGTATTAGGGGACCATAAGGCCTATATAAAAGAGACTTCAGATACAGTATTAGGGGACCACTAAGGTCTATATAAAAGAGACTTCAGATACAGTATTAGGGGACCACTGGTCTATATAAAAGAGTCTTTAGATACAGTATTAGGGGACCACTGGTCTATATAAAAGAGACTTCAGATACAGTATTAGGGGACCACTAAAGTCTATATAAAAGAGACTTCAGATACAGTATTAGGGGACCACTAAGGTCTATATAAAAGAGACTTCAGATACAGTGTTAGGGGACCACTGAGGTCTATATAAAAGAGACTTCAGATACAGTATTAGGGGACCACTAAGGCCTATATAAAAGAGACTTCAGATACAGTATTAGGGGACCACTAAGGTCTATATAAAAGAGTCTTTAGATACAGTATTAGGGGACCACTAAGGTCTATATAAAGAGACTTCAGATACAGTATTAGGGGACCACTGGTCTATATAAAAGAGACTTCAGATACAGTATTAGGGGACCACTAAGGTCTATATAAAAGAGACTTCAGATACAGTATTAGGGGACCACTAAGGTCTATATAAAAGAGACATCAGATACAGTATTAGGGGACCACTAAAGTCTATATAAAAGAGACTTCAGATACAGTATTAGGGGACCACTAAGGTCTATATAAAAGAGACTTCAGGTACAGTATTAGGGGACCATAAGGCCTATATAAAAGAGACTTCAGATACAGTATTAGGGGACCACTGAGGTCTATATAAAAGAGACTTCAGGTACAGTATTAGGGGACCACTAAGGTCTATATAAAAGAGACTTCAGATACAGTATTAGGGGACCACTAAGGTCTATATAAAAGAGACTTCAGATACAGTATTAGGGGACCACTAAGGTCTATATAAAAGAGACTTCAGGTACAGTATTAGGGGACCACTAAGGTCTATATAAAAGAGACTTCAGATACAGTATTAGGGGACCACTAAGGTCTATATAAAAGAGACTTCAGATACAGTATTAGGGGACCACTGGTCTATATAAAAGAGTCTTTAGATACAGTATTAGGGGACCACTAAGGTCTATATAAAAGAGACTTCAGATACAGTATTAGGGGACCACTAAAGTCTATATAAAAGAGACTTCAGATACAGTATTAGGGGACCACTAAGGTCTATATAAAAGAGACTTCAGATACAGTATTAGGGGACCATAAGGCCTATATAAAAGAGACTTCAGATACAGTATTAGGGGACCACTAAGGTCTATATAAAAGAGACTTCAGATACAGTATTAGGGGACCACTGGTCTATATAAAAGAGTCTTTAGATACAGTATTAGGGGACCACTAAGGTCTATATAAAAGAGACTTCAGATACAGTATTAGGGGACCACTAAGGTCTATATAAAAGAGACTTCAGATACAGTATTAGGGGACCACTAAGGTCTATATAAAAGAGACTTCAGATACAGTATTAGGGGACCACTAAAGTCTATATAAAAGAGACTTCAGATACAGTATTAGGGGACCACTAAAGTCTATATAAAAGAGACTTCAGATACAGTATTAGGGGACCACTAAGGTCTATATAAAAGAGACTTCAGATACAGTATTAGGGGACCACTAAGGTCTATATAAAAGAGACTTTAGATACAGTATTAGGGGACCACTAAGGTCTATATAAAAGAGACTTTAGATACAGTATTAGGGGACCACTAAGGTCTATATAAAAGAGACTTCAGGTACAGTATTAGGGGACCATAAGGCCTATATAAAAGTATATAAAAAGCAGCATGTCATGGGACCTTTAAAGCGTGATCCAGATGGCAACATGTGAAATACAGCCTGTAAGGGATGAGAACTATCTGACAGGATAGATTCAACCCTTCTTAGCATCTGCTTCTGATAAAGTTCCTCCAGGCCTGTGATGCAGCTGCTCACCTTAATTAACCTGGAAAGGGAGTTTTTTTGTTTTACAGCAATGAACCCATACCAGCAGATTTAGGGGCCGTCCACACGGAAACACTTTTTGGTGCAAACGCACATGTCCTGTAAACGCACTGCCTGAAGACGCACTTTTTTGAAACCTGGTCCCAGGGTGAAAAATATTCTAAAGCGTCACCCTTGCGACTTCGTTTGGATGGCGAAGCTGCATACTTGCGTATTGATGATGTCATCGCCACACCACCTCGACCTCTGGCCTTCGACCTCGTACCCTGCAACGACGTTTCATAACAACAACAACAACAATGGCGGACTACATGAAACTTGCGACTACAAAAAGACCGTTTTGGTACGTGTGGATGTGGCCTAAGGAGAAGGTGACAACTGACCAACAACACGTCAGTCAGTGGCGCTGACACACCAACTCGATAATCGGCCGTCAGACTGGCGAGGTCGGTGACTTGAGTCTGTTCGGTGTGTTCCGTGCCGTCGTCAGTCAGAGGAGCCATCAGCCTTCATTTGGGACGACCTGACATGCTCGGTCGGAAGGCGGGCACTGCTCAATGACCAATCTGATTGGTGGAGTTCTAACCCGGAAATGACGAGCGGGACTAGCATGACTAACACAAAAATCTTTTAAACTGACCTTAGTTGATCTGAAATGAAGACAGATTCAGCAACTGCACGGCCTATTTCTCCGTAACATGTTTTCAGAAACACGTTTCAGTGAACTATTTTAGTACAATATGAGATCGTATTCTGAACGAGTCGCCATGACAGTCTGGCTTTCACCCACGTGACGCGTTCGTCCAATCAGCTGTCGTCGGCATCGCTTCGGTGTGTTGCGAGGCACTTTTTTTGGTCTTTTCTGCCGAAGGTTGCCGTCTGGTTGGTATGTCACCTCATGAAGTGTTAAGCCTGGGTCCCTTGTTCATTTATCTCTTGTTCTATGCCAAATATATATAAAGACAAAACAATAAACAGTGAGTTCCAACCCTCCAACATCCTGTTGTCCTCGGGTCAAATTTGACCCGTTTACAAAAAGTCTCTATATTAGAAAATTTGGGTTTCTTTCAACCACATTGTCAAAAAAATAAAAAAACTAACATGGATGGTTCTGTAAAATAAGTTCACTACTTTCACAGAATTTGGGTGTTTTGGGTGCATTTTGAAAAAAATAATTATATAAGAATATTGAAAAAAATGAACAAAACGTCCAAAAAGCGCAAAAAAACCCAGATAAAGACTTGAAAAAAAGTGACAAAAACATCAGAAAAAGTGACAAAAAACGTCGGGAAAAGTCAGAAAAAGTGTCGACCAATTTTAGTTTAAAATTCTGATACGGGAAGACAACACTAGGGTTATTGACTCAGATAAATGTTAAGAATAGAAACGTTTCCCACCAGGGAGGACAGAGCGATCAGGTCCCCCCCCTCCGGGTGGAGATGGATGGAGTCGCAGGAGTCAGAGGTGGGGGTCAGGG
This sequence comes from Gymnocephalus cernua, assembly GCA_023631565.1. NCBI lineage: Eukaryota > Metazoa > Chordata > Actinopteri > Perciformes > Percidae > Gymnocephalus > Gymnocephalus cernua. The sequence goes on from CM042440.1 coordinate 33,309,235, forward strand.
GGCGAGGCTTGTGCGACCTTTGACCCCAGAAGCTCATGCTGACGAGCGCCTCGGCCGCCTCCAGGTCGTGGTACTCCACACACGGCTTCAGCTCCACGGCCGCCGCTGCCACCGCCTGGCCGGCCGCACGCTCAACCTGAGGGAGAAATAAAGATTATTCAAAAACTACCCAGGGTTCAGGGTTAGGGTACGAGTTCTGAACACACACAAACACACACACACACATTTAAATGCTTTTATTTGGATCTAAAAGGCATCGCAAGAGAAACAACAAGATCCAAATACGGTGGGAAGAGTCACTGACAAGGAGACCGGTCTACATGATTTCATAACCTCATTTACAATTAATGTCAGGAGTGTTTGGAACATTTGTGAAGTAGTCACTGTCAGATGTGTTATGATGGAACCAGTTGAGCTTGTAAATCTTGTTATCATGTCCATAGTTTATCTTTTGCAAGTCCTTTGCAACCAGATGAACCAGACCTGGTGTCTGGTCACATGCAGTCCTTTATAGTTGTAGCATCCATTTAGTATGTGTGCAACACACACACACACACACACACACACACACACACACACACACACACACACACACACACACACACACACAGACACACACACACACACACACACACACACACACACACACACACACACACACACACACACACACACACACACACACACACACACACACAAAATAAAAACAAACAAAAAAAATGTCAGAGAAAACAACATTGATTTTTATCAATGTTTTTTGATAATAAAAAAATCTAAATTGTATGTTCCTAAATATGTTACTATGTTTTTGTGTATAAGTGACTGCTGGGAACATTAGTCCAGTATTAAGAGAGATCGCTGCAGTCGGCAGCAGAGAAACAAGCTACAATGGAAGTTAACAGGGTGATTGTCCAGCTTGTATTTACATTCACAAAAGTTCTGTTGTTGCTGCTGACAGACTCAGATTATTATTCTAAGTTTCTGACAACATTATGAAAGGATCCCTACAGAGATAGAGCTTTAAACCCTCTCTAAGACCTTTCTGATTAACCAGAAACAGCTCTGAGGTCACTAGCTCTAAACCCACCAGACTCCATTTAAAAAAACACTACTTTTAGCGTGTATAGAGCCCAGTGAAACACTGGTTGACCGCCAGATTCTCTATAATCTCTCATGATAAATACCCAATTGTGATATTAATGCATGTATTGTCTTTATATTTAGAACAACGTAATAACACCGAAATGTACATTTTAACGAGTTTAATTATACTTTTGAGTAGTAGCCTAATACGTGTTTCAATAATTCATATCATGACATAGCCTAGTAACCGTGACTATTTAATACATTCATATCCCAAAAAATGGTGTGGAAATTCATTCAACTCACAGCCAAATAACAATTAAAAGTATGTTATTTGAACTTTATAACCTAACCTGGCACTGGTTGTGTGGAAAGACGACCAAAAACGGCTTTTCATAGTTTTAATTTGTTTCTGTCAACATTCAATGAAGTGTGTTTTACGATAGATTACTGATTATTTACATGGAGTCTGGTGGGTTTCTTAGGGTCCAGCAGGTTGAAAAAAACGGCAGTTACCCTTTAATAAAGTTCTGACGTTTGGGATCCCAACTAACTTATATTTTAAAGCTACGTGTTCAGTTTGTTAACCAGTTTATAAATGCAGTACTTCCTGTCTGAGAGAAAGTAGTGTTAGTAATGACATCATGCTGCACTGGCGGAATCACAGATTTCTGAGCTTCGCCCCGTTAATTAAATAAAAACCTGCAACCGGATCCTTGTCTAAATGAGATCATGGAGTCAACATGGTTTAAAGTTTCCCTGAGACCCACATAGAGGAGGAACTGACAGTTTCACAGCTTATTGGGTTGTTTTGCAAGCTTTTCTGAAAATGTCATCCATGTAAGAAAACAAATGAATTTTATGGAAGTAAAATGCTGCAAAAGTTTCCTTTGGTGGTGGTGATTTCGGGGCTGTTTGATGTTAAACTAAAAGGATCTTACTCTTTAACTAAAAGGTCTATCTCTGTAGGGATCTCTCTCTCAGCCCAAAACCACCATCACCAAACTACACCAGACTTCATGTAAATAATCAGGACTTTTAGCGTGTATAGAGCCAGACTCCATGTAAATAATCACTACTTTTAGCGTGTATAGAGCCAGACTCCATGTAAATAATCAGGACTTTTAGCGTGTATAGAGCCAGACTCCATGTAAATAATCAGGACTTTTAGTGTGTATAGAGCCAGACTCCATGTAAATAATCAGGACTTTTAGCGTGTATAGAGCCAGACTCCATGTAAATAATCAGGACTTTTAGCGTGTATAGAGCCAGACTCCATGTAAATAATCAGGACTTTTAGCGTGTATAGAGCCAGACTCCTTGTAAATAATCACTACTTTTAGTGTGTATAGAGCCAGACTCCATGTAAATAATCACTACTTTTAGCGTGTATAGAGCCAGACTCCATGTAAATAATCACTACTTTTAGCGCGTATAGAGCCAGACTCCATGTAAATAAACACTACTTTTAGCGTGCATAGAGCCAGACTCCATGTAAATAATCACTACTTTTAGCGTGTATAGAGCCAGCATATCTCCACATGTAAATGGGTGAATTAAGGGTTAATTTCAACCAGACCAGAGTGGTGATTGTTGGAACAGTGGAAAGATGAACCAAGACGGCTTTTGGTAGTTTTATTTAGTTTCTGTCCACTTTGAATGAAGTGTGTTTTACGATGATAAAAGTCCTGATTATTTACATGGAGTCTGGTGTAGTTTGGTGATGGTGATTTCGGGGCTGTTTCATGTTAAACTAAAAGGATCTTACTCTTTAACTAAAAGGTCTATCTCTGTAGGGATCCTTTCATAATGTTGTCAGACACTTATAATCCAATGATGTTGCTCTATTCTTAACAGCAAAGACTTTAAGTAGCCTCCATACTGTATATGATGACATATACAGACATATGTTTCCATATAAGGTTAACAGTAGCCTATATACTATAATTCAGTCATTTAGACACAAATGCACAGGAAAATAGGGTCCAAGTTGGAAAAACATAAGTTATTACCCCTTAAAAAAAAAATACATAATAAATGTGGGTGGGAGGTGACTGGGGGGACAAAGGGAATCTACTGCGATAAGTTGGCAGGCATCTGACAAATGCTCAGCTGCACGTACAGCAAGGAGGGAGGGAGGGCGAGAGACCTAGATATATAGATACAGAGAGAGAGAGAGAGAGAGAGAGAGAGAGAGAGAGAGAGAGAGAGAGAGAGAGAGACCCCTCTGCAGCGTCCAAAAGGAACCTCCCTTGCACCCAGAATAGATGACGGGAGGTGGCTGCCAGATATTACACCAACAGGAAATAAGCCCCGCCCCCTGCATCCGCCTCCTCCCTCATTTACATGCACCGACTCACCCCGGAGAGAGAGAGAAAGAGAGAGAGAGAGAGAGAGAGAGAGAGAGAGAGAGAGAGGAAGCAGGAAGTGTAATTGGAGAAAACAAAAAAATATGTTGTAACACACACACACACACAGGGACACACACACACACACGCACACACACACACACACACGTGCTCCAACGCTATAATTTCCCACGCTTAAGATCAGTCAAACACATCACAGCAGCAGCATAAAAACAATGCAGAGACATTTACTATCATCACTATCTCTTATTCACAATTAAAATGCAAACTAGTTAATTTATTTGGATAAACTGCCAAAAGAAATGACTGTTTAAAATGTATTCATATTTCATGTTTTGTGTATCAGTCATACAAACCACAAACAAACTGTAAATATTCAAATTTGAATTTCTGATTTTAACATTCAGATGTTGTTCATTAAGTGTCAATAAAATATAAAATATCAGATCGATCGATTTGTTGGTTTGTCTCAAAATAAAAGCACAACAGAGACGACACACACACACACACACACACACACACACACACACACACACACACATGTAGACACACACACACACACACACACACACACACACATACACTGACACACACACAGAGACACACACATGTAGAGACACACACACACACACACACACACACACACATACACTGACACACACACAGAGACACACACATGTAGACACACACACACACACACACACACACACACACACACACACACACACATGTAGACACACACACACACACACACGGGAGTATGGAGGGAAATTAGTCTCAATATCTGTGACAAAAGTGCGTTTAATGATCCACCAATTAAACTCAGTACAAATACAGTCATATGACTGTGTGAGTGATTGAAGTAGTTCACAAATGCATGAACTATTTTACAAATAAAAACATCCCAACTTCAGTATCTTATAGCCTATATTTATAACTTCAAGTTCTTAGATACAAGATTGGATTTTGAAAAAGCTTCCTGCACAGAAGACGTCTACAATTACCTGCTGAACGTTGGTGTGTTTTTGCATTTATTAACAGATTTTGGTATACAAACTGAAATATCCCTAAAATAATTTGAAATGAATTTGGAAGAACCTGCTTCATTAGTGTGTTAGCGTCTTTAAACTTTATGATATAGCGATGCACTGCAGTGAAACTGTACACACACACACACACACACACACACACACACACACACACACACACAGGAGACACTGGGTTCAGTATGACCTCAGATAAACCAGCCTACAGCGCTAAAATTAAAACATTAAACCCGCCTTGTGGAGCCTGTTTTAAACAGTCTATGAACCCGGTTCACAGCCAGTGTTGTTATTAAATATACAGGTTAAATATCGGCTTTGGTAAAATTAACATGCAACAACTTTATTTACCGAAACACGAGCGGACAGTTAGATGTAAACGTGAAAGAATAAGCGGAGAACAAAGATGGGGACTCACCTGACAGGAGCTGAGCATCAGGAAGAGTCACAAAACGTGCACCAGGTATTAAAAAACAAACGTGAAACAGAGCCAGCAGCGGGAGTGTGTGTGTGAGCAGTCAATAATCAGACTGGCTGCTTCATCAGAGCAGCGAGAAACCCCAAAAAATAAAAAAAAATACACTCACACACACACAGAAACAAAATTTCAGAGCGAGTCTGGCGGGTGGTAACACGCAGCCAATCACAGGCAAAGGTGTAGCGGTCTTGGGCCAATCAGAAGGCGAGGCGGTGCGAGATTAGTACGAATTCGCGACGTGATTGGTTGGAGCGGGGTGCGTGGCTGTCGGGGGGCGTGGCCAGGGAGTCAGCGGTGTCAGAGTAAACTCGGTGAACCCGGCAGCTCGCGCTCGAACTGGGGGAAAGGTTGGGCGGCAGACAGGGAGGGAGGGGGTGCGCGAGGCGGGACCGTTGGTTGCACGCGCGAGGGCGTGTGTTTTGGTAAAACAGCCTATTAGAACCCAAACGTTAAGATAGTTATACAAAAATATGTTATAAACATATTTACCTCTTATTTTTTATAAAAAATATATGTATATATGTTCATAAACACTATTGTTTATTATTATTTTCATGTTTTCATATATGTTTTTATGGTTGGAATGACAACATTTTTAGATATTTATAAGAATATGTGTTATAAACGTATTTACCGCTTATATATTTATCAAATAATATATTAATAAGCGCAATTATTTTCATGTTTTTATGGTAAAAACCAGTGTTGGGCAGTAGTTACTGTAACGCAGTTCCTTTTGACAGTAACTAATACTGTAACGCAACACTTTTTAAATAAACTAACGCCGTTATCGTTAACATATGGTGCGTTATTGGTGGATGCCAACCTGTAAACACGCAGACGCACAGTGGGCGTGTTTCCGTTTATTCAAGTACGTGCGGCAGTCATGTCGAGTCAAGGCGAGAGCAAGACGAGTTTCTCAAAGTGGAAATATGCTCATTATTTCACTTTGGTTGAGCATAAAGACAAAAACCTTTTAGTCAAATGTAAGCTGTGTCTTTCTGGTTCGAAGGTCCTATCTACTGCGATAAACAGCAACTCCAATCTGTTGAAGCACCTCCAGAAACTACGCCGCGACGAAGCTAGAAGCTAAACCGGTGTACACACTAGAAGTGAGTCAAGCCCCTCCAGCCAAACAACAGCGACTAGATTTTAACCGGATTGTTAACCAGGGACAGATCAACAAAGCTATTGCACGATATGTTGTTGAAAACATGCAGCCTGTCTCTACTGTGGAGTCACCGGCGTTTAGGCAGAAGCCACTTTAGTTTTTGAATCTGAATATATTAATCAGCTTGTTTTGTTATTCATTTCAGAAATCCTTGTGATATATTCAGTTTGTGAATTTGTTATTCAGTTTTGTTATTCGTAAATAAAATAGTGTTTAAATTACTTTCTGTTTGAGTCAGTTTTGTGTTTGTATAGACCATAATGCATAAAAGGGCATTAATGGGAACGTTAAAGAACGTTATTTAAAAAAGTAACTAAAAAGTTACTTTTAACAGTAATGCATTACTTTTTGGTGTAAGTAATCAATAAAGTAATTGAGTTACTTTTTGAATGAAGTAACTAGTAACTGTAACTAGTTACTATTTCTTAGTAACTAGCACAACACTGGTAAAAACTAACTATTGGAACCCAAAATATGGGATATTCATACAATGTTATACACACACACACACACACACACACACACACACACACAAACACACATACATACAGACATACAGACACACACACAGAGACAAACACACACACACACACACACATACATACAGACACACACACAGAGACAAACACACACACACAGACACACACAGACACACACACACACACACACATAGGGTTGTTTTCACTATCTTTGTGGGGACCCATCATTGACATAATGCATTCCAGACACACACACACACACACACAAACACACATACAGAGACACACAGACACACACAGGCACACACACACACACACACACACACACACACACACACACACACACACACACACACACTCACACACACACACAGAGACACATAGACACACACAGGCACACATGCATTCACTTCTACAATCCCAGATAAGTTCAGAGACGATTTAAAGACTGAGCAGCACAGAAAATAATATACCGACTACAGGATTAACTGGCATTTTAGAAAAACGCTAGAACAAATTGCAACATAAGCAAACTCAATTGATTTTCTATCCTCAATATGTCCTGAGTAAGGAAAAAAAAGCCCTGAAGAATCCCATTAGGGGAACGTTTGGAAAAAGACCCAAATATAACCTATTCATATGCCTATTCATTCTTTTTCTCATGTGAGGGTAAACAAAAATTTGAAGTACTTTGTTAACATGGACAATAGTGCATAATCTAATTTCGTATGTGGTAATTTGCATAAATACCACAACAGATGTAAACATTGGGTACAGCCAGGTGAAAACGTCTTGTTGAATCTGGTTGACATACAACAGTAAAAGACTTCATGTTAAGGTATGAATGGAACCCATTTAGGCTACCCATGAGTATTAATACACAAACTCAAGGCAGATTGCCTGTGACGAGAATGAGGATGAGATCGTCTATGTGGTGCATTGTGTACATAATTTGAATGTTCTTCCTTCAGACTTGTCTCCCAGAATCTGCCTCTATGTATTACAGTTTTTTTTCCAATTGCTAAAACACAATTTTGCAAACTAGGCTGGTTTTTTTCAAAATACTTAACAGAATTCACAAAACCACACATCCAAACTGCAAAATACCTCATATGTCCTGCAAAATTAAGCACTGCAACCAAAGCTACATATAGCATTATCAAAATCAAACTTTTGCACTAACTGGCACACACTTCATTCATATTACCAGATTTGTCTAACCAGCTACACACTGCCGGGCATAATGAAAAGCACTCTCATCTTCAGTATGTTTTGCCATAATACTAAAATAGTTCAAATTGTAGAAAATTCTTCAGATTGTTCACATGCACAGGAATATTTGCAGATACACACACATGCTGTTAAAACATTTATTTATTTATTTTTCACCAAACAAGTCAGTGCAACATATGCACAGCAGATATATTTACATTGGCCTGAACATAAATATGCTCACAAAAAACAGTAAACTGAAAAAGAAAATTGCTGAAAAAATGTGCAGAAATGTTGTAAAAAAAAAAAAAAAAAAGATGGTCACCTGTGGTCTGTTCATAGTGCTCACTTCCTGATTGAAGTGGTAACAATGAACCATTGAGGTGTTTGGCCTTGTGGCACATATGTTGGCCAATCAGCTCATGTATTGTCATTTTGAATGGCAGTGTTTTGAAATGGCAAACATGTGACTTTATGTCAGATTGTTGTGTCTTATGCAGAGAACCGCGTTCAGTACATTTACAGTCTTTTCCAATTGCTAACACACTAAAATGACATCATGCATAGCACAATTATTTAAACTGACACACAGAGAGCAAAACCTCTTCTCAAGTCTCCAAAAGTCTAAACACATTTTCTGCTTTACACACATTTTGCAATTCAAAATGTCACTTTTTAAATGCACTGAACGCGGTTCTCTGCATAAGACACAACAAAAAGACAAAAATCTGGTAATATGAATGAAGTGTGTGCCAGTTGGTGCAAAAGTTTGATTTTGATAATGCTATATGTAGTTTTGGTTGCAGTGCTTCATTTTGCAGGATATATATGAGGTATTTTGGGTGTGTGGTTTTGTGAATTGTGTTAAGTATTATGAAAAAAACAGCCTAGTTTGCAAAATTGTGTTTTAGCAATTGGAAAAAACTGTAAAAAGTGACATTTTGAATTGCAAAATGTGTGTAAAGCAGAAAATGTGTTTAGACTTTTGGAGACTTGAGAAGAGGTTTTGTTCTCTGTGTGTCAGTTTAAATAATTCTGCTATGCCTGATGCCATTTTAGTGTCTTAACAATTGGAAAAAACTGTAATGCTCATGTGTAGCCTACATGGGTTCCGTTCAGACTTTAAAGATCTCATATTCTGCTCATTTTCAGGTTCATAATTGTATTTTGATGTTGTACCAGAATAGGTTTATGTGGTTTAATTTTCAAAAAACACCATATTTGTGTTGTACTGCACATTGGTGCAGCTCCTCTTTTCACCCTGTGTGTTGAGCTCTCTGTTTTAGCTACAGAGTGAGACATCTCACCTCTATACCATCTTTGTAGTGAGTCTCACATGCTCAGTAGCTCGGTAAGATCACATCAGCTAGCTGTTTGTTTCTCTAACTTCAAGGCAGGATCAGGAGGGAGACTTCTTCTTAACAGGGAACACTTCCACCTTAGCGTGGAACACCTGCAGAACAGGGACAGGAAGTAGTTCTTCTGGAGATTATGGTGAACTAGTGTGTGTTGTAGCAGTGTTTTGCCATTGAGAATGAGCTAGCATGCTAGCGCGCTAACATGCTAGCGCTAGCATACTTGGAGTTAGCCACCTAGTCTTGGCTCCTGTCGTAGAAAGCCGTGCAGATTTTGACCAGCTCACCCAGAGACTGAAGGCAGGAATCATTCAGAAACCGTATCTCACTCAGAACAACATGGATGTTTTTTTTTATCAAGTCTGTATGTGTGTGGAAGCACCAGAGACACAAAATAACACCCCAAATCACAGAAAAGAGATTTTTTCATAGTATGAGCACTGTAACATTCAATTCAATTCAATTTTATTTATAGTATCAAATCATAACAGGAGTTATCTCAAGACACTTTACAGATAGAGTAGGTCTAGACCACACTCTATAATTTACAAAAAACCCAACAAATCCCCCAAGAGCAAGCACTAGTGCAACAGTGGCGAGGAAAAACTCCCTTTTAGGAAGAAACCTGGGACAGACCCAGGCTCTTGGTAGGTGGTGTCTGACGTGCCGTTGGGGTGCATCACAGTATAGATAATGAAACAGTGGCTAGAAATAGTGGTTGTAGTAGCGCAGGGAGCAGCAACATTGAGGGGCTGTCTATACGGACACGCTTTTTGGTGTAAACGCACGTTTTGCATCGTTTTGGCTGATCATCAAACGGATCCTGTAAAGACGCTGCCTGAAGACGCACTTTTTTGAAACCTGGTCCCAGGGTGAAAACAATTCGAAAACGCTGCCCTTGTGTCTTTGTTTGGCGACGACGTCTCATAACAACAACAACAACAACAATGGCGCACTACATGCTTGTGTAGTTTGTCACTGTGCGATGTGAGTCAAGTGCCGATTTGAGTTGCACATGCTCAGATTTAAACAGTTTATGGCATAACATGTCATACTGAAATTTGTGAAATCCATAAAATAATAAACTTTTCTCTTTACAAACAATAACAGAAGATGGAAATCATTTCAGAAAGGTTGTAGCTATCTATGATTGTTTGATTGCTAATGTTAGCTCAAAACGCCATTCATGTGACAGCCTTTGTTATGTTTGATTGCTAACTTGTAGCTGGAACTCATCTCAAATTTTCCAATTTCATGCTAAAATTTTGGCGTGCTAAAACATTTTAGGACACATAGAAGGAAATGAAGAAGGAAACAAAGAAGGACACAAAAAAGGAAACAAAGGAGGAAACGAAGGACACGAAAAAGGAAACAGAAGGAAACAAAAAAGGAAACACAAGGAAACAAAGAAGGAAACAAAAATGGAAACAAAGAAGGAAACAAAGAAGGAAACAAAGAGGAAACAAAGACGGAAATGAAGAGGCAAAAGCTGCTCGGAGACCGTCAACATCTTTCCTTATTTTCTTCTTCCTGTAACATTTTCCTCTCTGCTTTCTTGTTAGTCCATCTCCCTCTCCTCCCCCCTATCCCTCTCCTCCCCTCTCCCTCTCCTCCCCTCCCCACCGGGTAGATGAACCCAGGGACTCCTCTGTGTCGAGAATGTAAACAGCCTCTCCAATAAAGAAGTCCAGGGCGGGGCTTCTACTTTCTCTCTCTCTCCCTCTCTCTCTCTCTCTCTCTCTCTCTCTCTCTCTCTCTCTCTCTCTCTCTCTCTCTCTCTCTCTCTCTCTCTCTCTTTCTCTCCCCTCCCCTCTCTCTCTCTTTCTTTCTCTCTCTTTCTCCCTCTCCATTCCCTCACACACATCCATGCAGATGCCAGCTGGCTCCTTTGTTGTGGATGCGTGTTAACGCTTTAAGCCGCGGTGAGAAGCTGCACCGCCGTCATCATCGTTGTGACATCACCAGCCGGGGGAGGGAGGGAGGGAGGGAGAGAAAGAGGGAGGAAGGGAGGGAGGGAGGAAAGGAAGAGAGGTGATACGTCATTCTGTCTGAGAGAGAAGCAGACAAAGAGCCTGTTTCATTCCCTGACGCCGGATTGTGATGAGATGCTTCATCTGACACTGCAGTAACCGGAAGTAACCGGCAGTACATATAGTCTAAAATGCAGTAGAGTGAGTACATGTACTTCAAAGTGCAGTAGAGTGAGTACATATTCTCTAAAGTGCAGTAGAGTGAGTACATATACTCCAAAGTGCAGTAGAGTGAGTGCATATACTCCAAAGTGCAGTAGAGTGAGTGCATATACTCCAAAGTGCAGTAGAGTGAGTGCATATACTCCAAAGTGCTATAGAGTAAGTACATATTCTCTAAAGTGCAGTAGAGTGAGTACATATACTCCAAAGTGCAGTAGAGTGAGTGCATATACTCCAAAGTGCAGTAGAGTGAGTGCATATACTCCAAAGTGCAGTAGAGTGAGTGCATATACTCCAAAGTGCAGTAGAGTAAGTACATATAATCCAAAGTGCAGTAGAGTAAGTACATATACTCCAAAGTGCAGTAGAGTAAGTACATATAATCCAAAGTGCAGTAGAGTAAGTGCATATACTCCAAAGTGCAGTAGAGTAAGTACATATAATCTAAAGTGCAGTAGAGTAAGTACATATACTCTAAAGTGCAGTAGAGCGAGTGCATATACTCCAAAGTGCAGTAGAGTGAGATAGATAAATAGATAGAGAGAGAGAGATAGATAGAGAGAGAGAGAGACAGAGAGAGAGAGAGAGACAGAGAGAGAGAGAGACAGAGAGAGAGAGAGAGAGAGAGAGAGAGAGACAGAGAGAGAGAGAGAGAGAGACACAGATAGAGACAGAGACAGAGAGAGAGAGAGAGAAAGATAGATAGATAGATAGATAGAGAGAGAGAGAGAGAGAGAGAGAAAGATAGATAGATAGAGAGAGAGAGAGAGAGAGAGAGAGAGAGAGAGAGAAAGATAGATAGATAGATAGAGAGAGAGACAGAGAAAGAGTAAACTCAGAGGGATGCAGCAGTCAAAACGCTAACTGTCTATGCTATGTGTCGTCTTCCATGTCTATGTGTCTGTTTACTGTCTGTGTCTGTCTGTTTATGCCACATGTCGTCTTCCATGTCTATGTCAATTGCTCACATGACTCAACATTTGTCTGTGTCAACTGAACTTACTCCTGTTGTCTGTTTTCCTCCTTGTCATTTGAGAGTGTCGTCTTGCTGTGTCAATGCTGGCAGTGTCAGGACTATGTATGCGTCGTTCACTCTGTCGTTGCTTTGTGTCGTTACAATGTGTCTTCACTCTGTTGTTGCTATGGGTTGTTACAATGTGTCTTCACTCTGTTGTTGCTTTGTGTCGTTACAATGTGTCTTCACTCTGTTGTTGCTATGGGTTGTTACAATGTGTCTTCACTCTGTTGTTGCTTTGTGTCGTTACAATGTGTCTTCACTCTGTCGTTGCTTTGTGTCATTGTTATGCGTCGTTCACTCTGTTGTTGCTTTGTGTCGTTACAATGTGTCTTCACTCTGTCGTTGCTTTGTGTCGTTATGATTGTCGTCCTGAAGTGTTGACTTACTGTTATCAAGTTGAGGAGATTTCCCAGCCACAAAGGGAATGTTCCACACACAGTGGCCCTGCAGCCATGGCAACAGGGCATGCCATTATTATGCCATCTAAAGCAATTGTTGTAAATTATTTTCAAACACCTTGACACATTAATAAGAGCATTCAGAATATCATAGCAACGACATAGTAACAACAGAGTGAAGACACACTGTAACAACCCACAGCAACAACAGAGTGAAGACACATTGTAACGACACAAAGCAACAACAGAGTGAACGACGCATACATAGTCCTGACACTGCCAGCATTGACACAGCAAGACGACACTCTCAAATGACAAGGAGGAAAACAGACAACAGGAGTAAGTTCAGTTGACACAGACAAATGTTGAGTCATGTGAGCAATTGACATAGACATGGAAGACGACACGTAGCATAGGCAGACAGACATAGACAATAAACAGACACATAGGCTGTGTCTCAAACCGCCTACTTCGGTCAGTACACTGCTAATGTGCACTGACCACTTACTGCCATAGTGCCACTTTCGATGGTTAGTATTGTCCCAAATGGAACACTTATGTTAAAGGAACACACCGACTTATTGGGACATTAGCTTGGGCAGAGTGATATGCTGCAGCTCTGCTCAGAGCTGCAGCATATCACTCCGCCCAAGTAGCAGTGCTTCCCTTTCTGAGAATATAGTTCCCAGTTTATATACGGTTAGAAGATGGCTGTGTCTCAAGTGACCTTGTTATTTGTACACGCTGTGACTATACAAATCACAACATGTAAATAGGAACATGTTGGCGTTATTTTGTCACTTACTCGAGGCAGTAGGCTAGTTGGAGCCGGTTACCTCCAGGATCTGTGCTAGGCTAAGCTAACGGTGGAGCCATCATACACGCACGGAGATGAGAAGGGTATGTATGGACTTGTATAACTGTCGGGGTTACGGTGAATAAGCTAATGTCCCAATAAGTCGGCGTGTTCCTTTAAAACACTAAACCGGAAATGACGAGTGGTCGGCTCGGCTCGCCGCCTCTCAAAATCTGACGAAAATCTTTTAAACTGACCCTTGTCGATAAAAAAAACCCAACAGACATATTCAGCAACTGCACGGCCTGTTTCTCGCTTAAAATGTTTTCACAAACACGTTTCGGTGAACTATTTTCGTAAAATTCGAGATCGTATTTCAAATGAGCCGCCATCTGGCCGCCATTAAGCTTGGTTGTGAAATCCGCAAGAGCTAGATGCACGTGACGCGTTCGTCCAATCAGCTGCCGGTTGACGTCCCTGGTCCCTCCCCCTTTCCGCTTTGAAGTCAAGATGGCGCAGGTTTAGTGTGCGTAGTGTTCATCACACATAGCACTGACAGACATAGACATAGACAATAAACAGACACATAGACATGGAAGACAACACATAGCATAGACAGACAGACATAGACATTTTGGCACAAACGGACAAACGGAACCCCATAGAAACAGCGCCAGACGTGTGCAGCATGAAGTCAGAGCAAGACATCTGGAGATGCATTGTGGGAGGAAACTCATACGTTACCTGCATGGAGTTCACCTGACACTTTTCTTCCCTGCCTGCAAAGTTGACTCTTGAGGCTAAACCAAAGACATATTAAAGAGAAATCATTCAACTTTCATCCATATTCCTGGTTGCGCAGTTGACGATTTTAGACGAGAGGGAGGAGATAGGGAGGAGTGAGGAAGGAGCCCTTACACTCTACGTTACATTACACACTTTCACTGTCAATCACATCATAGCCACGCCCTAAAACACCCTCTGCTTTATTGATGATTTTAAAATCAACAAGACCATTATTTTAAAAAATGAACATCATACTGTGTTGCAGAAGACTTAAAACTAGCGATTGAGACCATAAACCCATTATGAAAATGTTTACTGAGGTAATAAATCAAGTGAGAAGTGGGTCACTTTCTCATAGACTTCTACAGATACAGACCTTTTGCAACCACACGAGTCGCCCCCTGCAGGAATTCAGATAGAATGCAGGTTTAAAAGGATATTTCACCGCTGGAAAGTTGAATATATCTTTAAATTGGATCACTTATGTAGCAGAAATGTGGAAAAAAAATTGGAAATTGGTGCCTTCTAGGCCGAGAAAAGCCAGAAAATGTGTTTTGGGCTCATATGGATGAAAGACACCAAATCCCAGAATGCATCTCGCTTTGCTGCTTTGAGTCCACTCCCAAGCCACGCCTACCACTTGACAGACAGACAGTGAGGCATTCAACTCAACTCAATGTGTTTTATTGTTATTTCAACCATATACACAAAACAACATTTCATCGTGGCTCAAGTGGTGTTACACATTTAAAATATATATAAACTACATTATATAATAACGACATACGAAACAGGCTACTTTTAGTGCACACACACATTATAGGCTCCGTAAAGTTCAGCTAAGCATACCAGCATTAGGCTTGGTGGGCTGTAAACACCGAGCATAAACACAGCCGTGAATTAGCGTGGGATGTCGAATGGTCGCCATGTAACAGTCACAAACTCCAGCGGTTAGCAGTTATTTGGATACAAATCACCCCATTTCTGCACCAGTCCATGTTAACACAGCCCACCTTCATACAGAGCATCTCTAGCTCGGATCGTCGGAGGGCTAGCAGGCCTGGTAGCTGGACAGTCCGGTTCACTGTTCAGCCATGTTTCCACGAAAACAAAAAACACAGTCTCTGAACTCACGTTGAGAGTAGAGTTGGATGTAGTCCAGTTTGTAGTTTAATGAACGGACACTTGCAAGCAGGATGGATGGGACAGGTGGCCGGCTAGCGTTAGCTTCCCACCTAGCCGATGAGGATGTCGCCTACCCTGCTCGGGGCATCGTCCAAGACCGCTGGTCTCCGTGCTGGACTCCGTGCTGGTCTCCGTGCTGGTCTCCGTGGCAGGCGAAGCTCACGTAATGTGCTGATTATTCCGTCTGTAATAATGTTTCCTGCATATTCTCCGATCTGTAGCGATGTATCCCGGTGGTACACATGTGCGGTAGTTTGAATGCACATAATTGTTGTAAACGTTTGCTGCTGAGAAGAGAGAGCCCTGTTTAGCGAAGATTCAAGATGGCTGACATTTCGTTTTTTTCCGGCTGAGATCGCCTCGCTTCGGGTGATGGGCGGGTTGAAAACATGCAGAAGTAGCTGGCTGTAGTCCTTAGCCTCTGGCCAAAAGTTCCTCCAATGACGCAAAAATCGTCATTTTGCGTCATTGGAGGAATGTTTTCCAGACCCCCAATGCAGAGATCTCCCGTGGCAGAAGGACATGACGGAGGGACGCACGGTCATTCAGAAATACTACCGGGTTTCTACTGATACAAAGCTGAATGCTAAATCGGTGAAGTATCCCTTTAAGGAGTCTCCCCCTGCAGGAATTCAGACAGAATGTAGGTTTAAGGAGTCTCCCCCTGCAGGAATTCAGACAGAATGCAGGTTTAAGGAGTCTCCCCCTGCAGGAATTCAGACAGAATGCAGGTTTAAGGAGTCTCCCCCTGCAGGAATTCAGACAGAATGCAGGTTTAAGGAGTCTCCCCCTGCAGGAATTCAGATAGAATGCAGGTTTAAGGAGTCTGCCCCTGCAGGAATTCAGACAGAATGCAGGTTTAAGGAGTCTCCCCCTGCAGGAATTCAGACAGAATGCAGGTTTAAGGAGTCTCCCCCTGCTGGAATTCAGATAGAATGCAGGTTTAAGGAGTCTGCCCCTGCAGGAATTCAGACAGAATGCAGGTTTAAGGAGTCTCCCCCTGCAGGAATTCAGATAGAATGCAGGTTTAAGGAGTCTCCCCCTGCAGGAATTCAGATAGAATGCAGGTTTAAGGAGTCTCCCCCTGCAGGAATTCAGACAGAATGCAGGTTTAATGAGTCTCCCCCTGCAGGAATTCAGACAGAATACAGGTTTAAGGAGTCTCCCCCTGCAGGAATTCAGACAGAATGTAGGTTTAAGGAGTCTCCCCCTGCAGGAATTCAGACAGAATGCAGGTTTAAGGAGTCTCCCCCTGCTGGAATTCAGATAGAATGCAGGTTTAAGGAGTCTGCCCCTGCAGGAATTCAGACAGAATGCAGGTTTAAGGAGTCTCCCCCCTGCAGGAATTCAGACAGAATGCAGGTTTAAGGAGTCTCCCCCTGCTGGAATTCAGATAGAATACAGGTTTAAGGAGTCTCCCCCTGCAGGAATTCAGACAGAATGCAGGTTTAAGGAGTCTCCCCCTGCAGGAATTCAGATAGAATGCAGGTTTAAGGTGTCTCCCCCTGCAGGAATTCAGACAGAATGCAGGTTTAATGAGTCTCCCCCTGCAGGAATTCAGATAGAATGCAGGTTTAAGGAGTCTGCCCCTGCAGGAATTCAGATAGAATGTAGGTTTAAGGAGTCTCCCCCTGCAGGAATTCAGACAGAATGCAGGTTTAATGAGTCTCCCCCTGCAGGAATTCAGACAGAATGCAGGTTTAAGGAGTCTCCCCCCTGCAGGAATTCAGACAGAATGCAGGTTTAATGAGTCTCCCCCTGCAGGAATTCAGACAGAATGCAGGTTTAAGGAGTCTCCCCCTGCAGGAATTCAGACAGAATGCAGGTTTAATGAGTCTCCCCCTGCAGGAATTCAGATAGAATGCAGGTTTAAGGAGTCTCCCCCTGCAGGAATTCAGATAGAATGCAGGTTTAATGAGTCTCCCCCTGCAGGAATTCAGACAGAATGCAGGTTTAAGGAGTCTCCCCCTGCAGGAATTCAGATAGAATGTAGGTTTAAGGAGTCTCCCCCTGCAGGAATTCAGACAGAATGCAGGTTTAATGAGTCTCCCCCTGCAGGAATTCAGACAGAATGCAGGTTTAAGGAGTCTCCCCCTGCAGGAATTCAGACAGAATGCAGGTTTAATGAGTCTCCCCCTGCAGGAATTCAGACAGAATGCAGGTTTAAGGAGTCTCCCCCTGCAGGAATTCAGACAGAATGCAGGTTTAATGAGTCTCCCCCTGCAGGAATTCAGATAGAATGCAGGTTTAAGGAGTCTCCCCCTGCAGGAATTCAGATAGAATGCAGGTTTAAGGAGTCTGCCCCTGCAGGAATTCAGATAGAATGTAGGTTTAAGGAGTCTCCCCCTGCAGGAATTCAGACAGAATGCAGGTTTAATGAGTCTCCCCCTGCAGGAATTCAGACAGAATGCAGGTTTAATGAGTCTCCCCCTGCAGGAATTCAGACAGAATGCAGGTTTAATGAGTCTCCCCCTGCAGGAATTCAGATAGAATGTAGGTTTAAGGCACTTCCGCATTTGCAGCACTTCGCTGAACCAGATGATATTTGTCCATTAATATTATACAGTCTATGCTCCAAAGCCAATAATCATAACTGGCCAGTGCAACCCCCCCAAAAAAACTTTAATCATTTCCATTCACTGAATGCAGAACATTTTGCTCAAAAGTGAGGATCTAAACCCCTCCAATGTTGAACCCAAAGTTACACCCTTATGCATCAGTGTTTTGTTCCTCCCCTCTTTCATAAAATAGCACTGCTACTAGTGGCGGAAAGACAACCCTTTCAGTTCCAAACGAATAAATTCAATTTCAAATTATACAATTCAGATTCAGTTTTTCAATGCAATGATTCAAATTAAACAATACAATTTCAAATTATGTGATTCAAATTCAGTTTCTGGTGGCACATATTTCAGCCCATACACATCAAGGGGAAAAAGTTAAGGAGGGAGATTTTTTTATTTATTTAGCATTTCTATAATAAAGTCGAAATGTCGAGAATAAAGTCAACATGATGAGAATAGCAACAGGCCAAATATTTCTAAAGTATTGTGTATTTTATTTGACAGAGTGCAGTGACCAGATTCAGCCTGCAGGGGGAGACAGAGAGTGTATTTTGTGACACAGTATTAGGGCCCTATCTTGCACCCAGCGCAATTGACTTTGTACACCAACGCATGTATCATTCCTATTTTGCACCCAACGCACAGCGGACTTTTCCCTCGGTAAATTAGGGAATGAACTTGCACTCCTGGGGGCGGTTCAGTGAAAAGAGGAGGTGTGTTCAGGTGCAAACGTTCCCTGGTGCTATTTTGCAATTTCAGAAAACAATTCCGCCACTGACCAGGGAAATGACCTAGTCTAAAGTCAGTGGCTCTAGTCTAAAGTCAGTGGCTCTAGTCTAAAGTCAGTGGCGCTATTGTGATGGTTGGGGTCGGTTGGCTGTGAGTTTTGTTTTCTTTCTTACTCTTTTTTTGTTTACACTGTTAGCTTCTCTGTTGGCCCTGCCTCTCTGCCCTCTGTGTTCTCCCCCCTCCCTCTCCTGCCTTCTCCAGCCAGCTGACTGCGCACACCTGCTCATCATCAATATCCACTCTCCCGCCGTACACACCTGCCAGTCATCAACCACAATCAAGCTCTGCATTTAAACCCTGGATCTTCACTCCACCTTCGCTTGATCGTTGCTTCAGCCTCCTGGGTGATACGCTCTACAAGCTCTCTTCGTACTGATCTGTTTCTGTCTGTTGCTCTGTCTAACGTGTCTGTGTTTTGTTCCCTGCAGTTATTTTCTCCAGTCCTTCCCTTCTGCCTCCAGTCAGCTGGCTCCTCCATCTAGTCCCCTCCTCTCGGCTCTCCGCTCCATCTTTCCACCACTCCAGTCTTCAGTCCTCCGATTCCCTGGCTCCCCTATTCCAGTGCTTCCTCCTCGGCTCCCCCATGCTCCCCGCTTCACTCTCTGCCCCGTCTTCTCCCTGGCGTCCGCCTCCCCACTGCCCGCTCCTGTCCCAGTGTTTCCCCTGGTTTTTGTCAATAAATCCTTTTCCTTTAAGCCTTGCATTTGGGTCCGTTCTGTCCGAAACGCCACAGCTATAGTCTAAATTCAGTGGCACAGCATTTGTCCATGAATCATGGACGTGTTGATGACATAAATGAGGAAATATTAGAGGACTTCAGGAGACGTGATGTTGAACTACGGCGGGACACTTGAGGGTCCGGGAGTGGCAATGCGCGATGTGCTCCAGGTAGAGCGGGTGGACGGAGATGGAGTGGGGGGAGGAGGAAGGGTCACAACAGGAGCAGGTGGTGCGTTTGGAGGCCCATGCCCCATGGCTGCAGCAATCCTCTTCAGACTTGAGGAGATGTGCCCGAGAGGCCGCAGCAACGTCGCCACCCAGTCAAGATGGGCATTTACTACTTTGCCGCATCCCGGACAGCTCCTGCTCCAGCCCTGATGAGAACGTCTCCTCGGCTGTGAAACGCTCCTGGCGTGTGCCAGGCAAATCCGCCGTCATAATAGCAATCTGCCATGGAACAAGCGCACCTGCTCTTAAAGGGAATGTGAGATGACGCTCTGATTGGTTTATTGCACATAACACCCAAACCACACCTAGCTACTTCAGACCAACCCATTTTTGATTTGCGTCGGGCGCAAGACTCATTTATCCTGCCACAAAGCTACTTGTGTTTCGCATTTGATACTTGCGTTTCAGATTGTAAAAACAGGGCCTTTGGAGTCAAAGGTTTTCACACAGGCGATTTTGAGGCGATCTCTTTTTTATCACTTCATAAATCAGAAAATACTGTCAACAGCCATAAAAAAAATGTGTCCACGTTTTTATGGGGTGCAGTTTGTGAAGTGGCTCACGCTGAAAATAACACTTTTCGTCACATTTAGCTTCAAACAATGTTTAAAAAACTGGTATGAATTTTTAAGGGTCACTTTGTTGCACATTTACAACAATATTTATAATAGTTAAATCCAAATATTAAATGTTACACCTAAATATAAAATTTTAAATCTAACTGCTAAATCTAAATATTAAATTTAAATCTAAATCTAAATGTTAAATCAAAATCTAAATGTTGAATTTAAATGCTAAATCTAAATGTTAATGTAAATGTTTTGGGTGAAACTAAATATTTAATTAACATGCAAATTCAAAATCCGGTATTTAATTTCACCCAAAAAATTTAGATTTAACATTTAACATTTAGAGTCAACATTTAAATTTAGATTTAAGATTTAGATTTAGCATTTAGATTTAATATTTAGATTCAACATTTAGAACTAACATTTAGATTTATATTTAACATTTATATTTATATTTATATTTAACATTTAGATTTAGATTTAGATTTAAAATTTAGATTTAACATTTAGATTTAGATTCAACGTTTATATTTAACATTTAGATTTAACATTTATATTTATATTTAACATTTAGCTTTAGAATTAAATTTAACATTTAGATTTAGCATTTAAATTTAACATTTTACATTAAGGTGTAACATTTAATATTTGGATTTAACTATTTAAAATATCTCTAAGTTGACAAATGTTGTTGTGCAAACATGCAAAAAAGTGACCCTCAAAAATTCATACCAGTTTTTTAAACATTGTTTGAAGCTAAATGTGACAAAATGTTGCTGTTATTTTCAGCGTGAGCTGCTTTACAAACGGCGCCCCATATGTTTTTCATGTATAGAATGTTATATAGATCAGGCTGTGGATATCTGAACAAAGCCCTGTGAAAAAAGCTTTAAAATATAGAAAAGTGGAAAGCTTTGGTGTATGTAAGTGATGAAGTGAAGATTTGTGGCTCAGAGTCTGAGAAGGAAACTCATTTTGAGAAAACAGTATTGTGAATATTCCTTACATTTTTATTGGAAACCATTTTAGAGACATAATACCTAATCACATCCTCAGCATCTTGTATCATAAATATAAACTGAAATGATATATTCTTAGAACAAGTCTACGGACGGAAATAGACAAAGTGTAGTAAAAAAAATGTATGAGAGCAAAGTGTGTTTATATGTGTGTGTGTGTGTGTGTGTGTGTGTGTGTGTGTGTGTTTGTGTGTGTATGTGTCTGTGTGTGTGTATGTGTTAGTCTGTGTGTGTGTCTGTGTGTGTGTATGTGTGTTTGTTTCTGTGTGTGTGTCTTTCTCTCTCTGTGTGTGTGTATGTATGTGTCTCTGCATGAAAGACGATTTCTTAATGTACAAAAGATGCAAAAATGTTGCAGTAAACAACATAATCATATATTATATCTTCATCAACAACAAGTTCTTTAAACTCATAATTTCTGGCATGAGATGTAGAAAAGATGTCCTTGATCCCGGCGGAGAGTCGGTTTCCGTCTGTTGCTTTTGTGTGGAAATATGCTGTAATAAAAATTTAGTTAATGAGAAGACTAAATACAGGGATTCTCCAAGTTCAATTTAAGGCTTTTTAAGACCTTTTTAATACCACCTAGGATGATACCAAGGGAAGAAATACTCGAAAGGAGACAAAAACATCCAAAGGCGACAAATGTCGAAAAAATCAACAAAAACAAAACAAAAATTGCAAAAAATAAAAACTCGAAAAAGGCAACAAAAACTATACTTTTAAGGCCTTTTTTTAATTAAATGTAAGACTTTTATAATACTTTTAAGACCCCATGGGTCAAATGTAAATAAGAAAATATAATGAAATGGCTTTTCAAGATGCATATTTTTACATTGTGGTACCTCACCTTCATCAGCAGCTGCTATCCTCCTCCTCATCTTCTATCCTAGTCTTCATCACACGATCTGTAGCAGAGACATGTTTTAAAGTCCCCGACTTGTCCGTAAGGGTTCAATGCTAAGGGACAAGTGAAGTCAAATTCTACTTGCATGAAATAAATTGTGAATGGCCCCTAAACTAAATAGTTGTTGTTTTTCCGGAAAAAATACGTTTTTTTTTCTTTCTTTTTAAACGTCAAAAGTGATGAAAGAAAAAAATTAAATAAACATCCCAAAAAACTGTCAAACTTCAAGAAAAAAACATGTAAAGTGTTAAAAGTGTAAAAAAAAAGAGAGCACGCACCCCATGTAGGCTCAGTACTTGCCAGCAGCTCGGGTTAGAATCCCACCGCTGTCTCTCCTCTTTCCTCTATCTCTTCAGCTGTTCTAAATAAAGGAAAAAGCCCTAGAAAACATATCTTAAAAAAATACGTCGAAATGTCCTATGTTAACAGTGTCCAGAAGCGCCGTCGACTTCTCTGGGCTCTGAGGCATCTGGGATGGACCATCACACAGTGGAAACGTGTACTGTGGTCAGATGAATCAGTATTTCAGGTATTCTTTGGGAGAAATGGACGCCGTGTGCTCCGGACCAAAGAAGAAAAGGATCATCCAGACTGTTACCAGCAACAAGTCCAAAAGCCAGGGTCTGTCATGGTATGGGGTTGTGTCAGTGCCCTTGGCAAATGTAACTTGCACTTCTGTGATGGCACCATTAATGTTGAAAAGTACATAGAGATTTTGGAGCACAATATGCTGCCTTCAAGAAGACATCTTTTCCAGGGACATCCATGCATATTTCAACAAGATAATGCAAAACCACATTCTGCACACATTACAAAGTCCTGGCTGCGGAGGAAGAGGATACGGGTACTTGACTGGCCTGCCTGCAGTCCCGACCTGTCTCCAATAGAGAATGTGTGGCGCATTTTGAAGCGCAAAATGCGACAACGAAGACCCCGTACTGTTGCCCACCTTAAGTTTGCAGCAAGAATGGGACAAAATTACACCTGAAACACTTCATCACTTGATGTCTTCAGTCCCTAAACGTCTTTTAAGTGTTGTAAAAGGAATGGCAACATTACAAAGTGGTAAATGCTTTACTGTTCCAACTTTTTTTGAAATGTGTTGCAAGAACCAAAATAGGAATTGTGTTTTTTTGAAAATAAAAAACAATAAAAATCACGAGGAACACATTACATTATGTGCTGTTGTATTGTCTGCAATGAAATACAAGTCAAAGTACATTTAGAAATCACTACTTTCTTTTTTTATTTGTGTTTTCCATACTGTCCCAACTTTTTCTGATTTGGGGTTGTAATAACGTGGATGGTTCCATACAATGCTTGTCCCAATAAAATACTTTCATTGAATATGGGTGTTTAATTCAATTTGATCTGATGGATTTGAAAAAAAGATTGCAAAAAAAGAACATTGAAAAAAGTGACAAAAATGTCAGAAAAAGCTTTAAAAATAAAAAAAAATTAATAAAAAAAGCCCAGAAAAAAATCCAAAAAAACTTTTGGGAAAAATGACAAAAACATCGGGAAAAGCGACAAAAGTATCGAAATAGACGACCATAAAGTTTTAATTTTAAATTTTGACCCAGAAAATCAAAACCTACTTAAGAGTAGGAAGCCTTTGTGCATTACCCCTTTTTATTAAGTGTTGTAAAATGTTTTATAAATGTCTGCATCCATCTTTGACATCACAACTTTTTAAGAAAACATAATTTTTATTTATTTATTCTAAAATCCACTTTTTGTCTGAGCATTATATCTCGTCTGAATTTTACACACGACAACAAGAAAGTGTTAGACCTGAAGCAGCTGAAAATTGGTCAATTAGGGATATAGCATGTTCAATCTGATGTTTGTCACTCCAAAAGAGAGCTGTATCATCCGCTAGTTGAGTTACTCTAATTTCCTTACCAAAAATAGACACACCTTTAATAATAGGATTATGTCAAATATGTAATGACAGTAATTCAACCACCACAAGAACAAATCACATAATATATTTTTTTTTATTTAACCTTTATTTAACCAGGTTAATCTCATTGAGATATAAAATCTCTTTTTTAAGAGATACCTGGCCAAGATAGCAGAACAAGTTAGTTGCATATAAAAACAATTTACAATCACAAAACAAACACAAAAGAGGCAAAGACAACTCAAATGCATTTCAAAATAAAAGTGCCATTAGTTAAAACATTTGCATGTGTGGATGGACTCAAGTTCTTTGGTTTTAACATAACCTTTAAAATCATTTAAGGAAATTAGACACTGTAGTTTGAGTGTTTCCTGTAGGTCATTCCAAGCAGAAGGTGCAGCAAACATGAAAGCCTGTTTGAACAACTCTGTCCGGGCTTGAGGTACATTCAATAAAATAGTGTTCTGGGACCGTAAACCATAAGTACTCTGTGTAAAAGAAATAAATTCAGATATGTAACATGGGAGCCTGCCTAAAATACCTTTATATATGAACATATGAAGGCGAGTAAGCTGCCGATTTGACAGAGAGGGCAAATTCAGTAAAGTGTACAGTGATACACAGCATCCAACATCTGCAGACACTTTGATGGGGCATTCATGCACAACAGATCACCATAATCAATAATAGAGAGAAATGTGGCATCGACCCTATGGAAAAACGAGGAAGGGATAGAGAGACCCTGCCCGGAGGAAGCCCGGGGACCCCGTCTGGAGCCAGGCCCAGAGGCCCAGTCAGCGAGCGTCTGGTGGCCGGGTTTGCCACGGAGACCGGCCGGGCACAGCCCGAAAAAGCTACGTGGCACCTATCTCTCCAGCCCATGGGCCCACCACCTGTGGGAGGAACCGCTGGGGTCGGGTGCGCTGCCACACGGGTGGCGGTGAAGGTCAGGGGCCTCGATGGACCAGACCCGGGCAGCAGAGGCTGGCTCTGGGGACGTGGAATGTCACCTCTCTGTGGGGGAAGGAGCCGGAACTTGTGCGGGAGGTGGAGTGCTAACAGTTGGATCTGGTGGGGCTTACCTCTACGCACAGTCTCGGTTCTGGAACCGTACTCCTGGAGGGGGGTTGGACTCTTTTCTTCTCCGGAGTTGCCCAGGGTGGGGTGGCACCAGGCGGGTGTGGGGATACTCACAAGTCCCCAGCTGAGCGCCGCTACGTTGGAGTTTACCCCGGTGGACGAGAGGGTCGCCTCCCTACGCCTGCGGGTTGTTGGGGGGAAAACTCTGACTGTTGTTTGTGCATTTGCACCAAACAGGAGTTCAGAGTATTCAGACTTCTTGGAGACCTTGAATGGAGTCCTGTATGGGGCTCCGGTGGGGGACTCCATAGTTCTCCTGGGGGACTTCAACGCACATGTGGGCAATGATGGAGACACATGGAGAGGCGTGATTGGGAGGAACGGCCTCCCTGATCTAAAGCAGAGTGGTTGTCTGTTATTGGACTTCTGTGCTAGTCATGGATTGTCTATAACAAACACCATGTTCGAACATAGCATGCTGAATTTTGTCTTCGAAAAAGGAGGCAAAATCATTGCAAGCCTTGGTAGATAAAAGTTCAGATGCTACTGGTACTGGAGGGTTTGTTAACCTATCAACAGTAGCAAACAGAGCACGTGAATTATTGTTTCTGGCGATAATGTCAGAGAAGAAGGACCGCCAAGCATTCCTCAGTTCCAAATTATAAATGTGAAGTCTGTCTTTATAGGTGTTATAGTGGACCTGGAGATTAGTTTTTCGCCACCTGCGTTAATGTTTCACAGGTGTTTTCAGTGATATACCATTTTCTGATTACCTTAGTTTGGACACTTTTGGGCACCGAGATAGTGCCGTTAAAGAAAACACATGAATGATCAGAGAGAACAACGTCAGTCACCACAACCTTGGAAATGTTCAAACCCTTGGAGATAATCAAGTCCAGAGTGTGCCCCTTATTGTGCGTGGGTTCTGTAACATGCTGAGTCAGTCCATAGTTCTCAAAAACACAACACAGTTCTTTGGTCCCACTATCCTGCAGGTTGTCCACATGAATGTTAAAATCACCAGCAATAATTACACAGTCAAAGTTAATACAGATTATAGACAGCAGTTCAGTAAAGTCATCGAAGAAAGCTGCACAGTATTTCGGTGGTTTGTAGATATTTAGAAATATAGCTCGAGGGGAGGACTTTAGCTGAAGAGTCACATATTCAAAAGAAGCAAAATTTCCATAAGATATTTGAGTACAATGGAATGAGTCATTATACAAAATGGCTACTCCACCTCCTTTCTTATTCACTCTATGCTCACTCATAAAACTGAAGTTAGGGGGAGCTGACTCAATGAGAACAGCACCACTGTTATTATGGTCCAACCAGGTTTCAGTTAAAAACATAAAATCAAGATTGTGCTTAATAATAAAATCATTGATTAAAAATGATTTTCCTGCCAAAGACCTGACTTTTAGTAAGGCTAGTGTTAGTGTGTTAAAATATTTATCTCTGTCTCAATTTTTGGTATAGGCGTTGGCTGACGAGGAATGAATGCTAAATTTGCAAGGTTTGCTGATAAGTGCTTGTTCTTGCTTAGCGGATTCATCTTTCTTTTTCTATTACCTATCACAACATAAATTGAAGAAGGATTTAATACACAGGGCCCGGGCTTGTCCTGAAAAGAGTCATGAGTGCCACTAGGCGTGCAGCCTGGACCCGACACATATCAGACAAAGCTTGCTGCATTTTGTACACAAGTATACTTATCAGTCTGGGGAGGAGGAGTTAGCTGCCGTCCTTGGGTGGGCAGTGGTGCCTGACGTTTAACTTTTGGCTGGGGGCCAATGATGGGAGAAGGAAGGGGGGTAAGTTTGATTCCAGCATCTACTTTTGGCCGGGGGCGAATGATGGGAGAAGGAAGGGGGATAAATTTGGTTCCATCAACTACCAGTTGCTTCATCTGGTCAGTGAACTCCAACATGGGGCAGGGGGAAGGAGGGGAAAAGGTGAGTGGAGAGAGCGATGGCATGGGCGGGGTATACGGATCCTCAAAGGCGTTGGGGTTGGTGAGGAGGTTTGAGGGGTATTGGACGGGTGAAGAGGGGGATTGAGATTTCTCATCTCTGCTCTGTGGTCTTCCATGGTCAGATTTTTGCTCAGGCG